>PVJN01000751.1:28465-133929 GCA_004026805.1 Lasiurus borealis
TCTTGTTGTTTTGTTGATGGTTTCTTTTGCTGTGCAAAAGCTTTTTATTTTGATGTAATCCCATTTGTTCATTTTTTCTTTAGCTTCCATTGCCTTTGGAGCAGTATCAGTGAAGAAGTTCTTTCGGCATATATCTGAGATTGTGCTGCCTGTGGATTCCTCTAGTATTTTTATGGTTTCCCTTCTAATGTTTAAGTCCCGTATCCATTTGGAGTTTATTTTTGTATTTGGTGTAATCACAAACACCAATAAGAAAGGATTTATGCACCCCTATGTTCATAGCAGCACAATTTACAATAGCTACAATTTGGAAACAGCCTAGGTGCCCATCAGCAGATGAGTGGATCCGAAAACTGTGGTACATCTACACAATGGAATTTTATGCTGCTATTAAAAAGAAGAAATTCTCACCATTTCCAGAAACCTGGAAGGAACTGGAGAGCCTTATGCTTAGTGAAATAAGCCAGTCAATGAGGGAGAAGCATCACATGATCTCACTCATTGGTGGATAATAAAGAACATTATAAACTGATGAACGAAAGGATAGATACAAAGCTTCAAAGAGACTGTGAAATTACAGCAGGAAGATTAAAGTTAGGTTAGGTAGATAAGAGATCAATCAAAGGACTTGTATGCATACATATAAGCATAACCAATGAACATAGACACTGGGGGGGGTTGGGGTATGCCTGGGAGGGAGGAGGGCAATGGGGAGATATGTATAAAAAATTAATAAAAAGAAAAAAAAGAATATATACTTTAAAAACATTAAGAAGAAAATATAGTCTTTTCAATTTTTTTTATTTTTTAATCACTTCTAGTGGTCTTCTTTCCTTCTTAAACATCTAGTAACATTTCCTTAAATCATGACAAATTTCTGTGAGCATTTCTTATAACTGGAGTATTTCTTATAATTTAGCGCTGCTAGTTCTGCTAGCAATAAACTTTCTTAGTTTTCTTTCATCTGAGAATGTTTTTTTAATGTTTTATTATCATTATTATTTCAGAATATTTTATGTGAGCATAGAATTCTTGGTTGACAGGGCCTTTTCTCCTTCAGTACTTGTAATATATTGACTTTTTGGACTCCGCTGTTTGGTTAAAAAGTCAACAACCATTTCAATGATTACTTTCTTACATATAATGTATCATTTTTCTCTGTTTTAAAGACTTACGTCTGGTTTTCTTCAGTTGACTATGATGTTCTTAGACATATATTTATGTCTATTATGCTACTTGAGATTTATTGAGCTTCTTGAATCAATAAATGTATGGCCTTTACCAAATTTGGAAAAGTTTCTGCCATTATTTATTAAAATATCTTTTACCCATTAACTTTTTTCTATACTTCTAGGTCTCTATTAGGCATATGTTAATCCTAATATATAAAGAGCGAAGGGCCATCACAACCTAAATAACCAGACAGACGAGCAAACAGCAGGCTGCATAGGTCGACCAGGTTGGCAGGTGTGTTAGTGAGGGAATACCAAACAATTGAAGAGCCGGCTGCATGGGGTGACCAGACCAGCATGGAGGTTAGTGAGGGACGACCAAATGACTAAATAGCAGGCTGTGTGGGGTGATTAAGCCAGCACGGGTAGCAGTGGGGGTTGGGGGGGTAACCAGACTGGCAGGAAGGGAGCAGTTAGGGGACCAGGCCAGCAGGGTGGGGGTAGATGGGAGCAACCAGGCCAGAATGGGAGGGTAGTTAGAGGCAACCAGGCCAGCAGAGGGGAACAGTTGGGGGCAACCAGGCTGGTGGGAGGGGACAGTTGGGGGTGACCAGGCTGGCAGTGGGACAGTTAGGGGTGATCAGACAGGCAGGCAGGTGAGCAGTTAGGAGCCAGCAGTCCTGGATTGTGAAAGGGAAGGGGTCCCAGACTGGAGTAGGTGCAGGCTGGGCTGAGGGGACTACCCCCTCCCCCCACCATGCATAAATTTCATGCACTGGGCCTTCAGTATTTTTATATTATTCTACAGGTTTCTATTCATACTATATCTTCTATGTTATTCCACAGTCTGTATTCATTTTATTTACAAACTCTTCAATCTGTTCTTCATATTGAATAATTTATATTGGTAAATTTTAAGCTAATTATAATTTTCTATCTTATTTAATTGTTAAACATATCCAATGAATTTTTTATTTACATATTTTATTTCTCAGGTCTAGAATTTCCTTATTTTGTAGTTCTTATTCTACTTCTGAAATTTTAAGCTTTTTGTCTATTATGAGTATGTTATCCTTTGTATCACTGAATATTGTTATAATTGCTGCTTTATAAACCTTTCCTGATAATTACAACATCTGGGGGTTGTTTTTTGTTAATTTCCTTTACTAGAGAGTGGGTTACATTTTCCTATGTCTTTGAAACTAGAATAAAATTAGTTGTACCCTGGACATTGTGAATATCATGTTATGAAATATCATGAAGGTTATTCTGTTACAGTCTTCCGAACAGTGGAAGGTAATTAAAATGGTTAGACTGAAACTGAAAACCCTATGTCTTGGGTGGCAGCTAAAATCTCAGTTTATTTCTTTTATCTCTATCCTACCTTCTCAGAGTCTGCCTTATATACATTTTACTCAAGTTTCAACAAGATTTAGAGAGAGTTTTTACAAAGAATTTGGGAAAACCTTTTTTGACTCTTCTTTCTGAGATTCCTCCTTAACTCCTAAAAGCTGCCATTGCCTGAATTTGTCCTCCGGTTCTAAATTCCAGAAATACCACAGGTTTCCTGTCAGTGTATTAGCTGGTAGAAAATTTTCTTAAGTTTCCTAAAAAGTTGACAGTCAGCTAAGGTCATTGCTTTCTTAGTGTCAGTTCCATTCTGCTTTAGTTTACCTTTCAGTGCCTTCAAGTGTTACTTTTATATTTTCTTTTTCTTTTTTCTTTTATTTTTGTTTTTCAAACACATAACACTATTATATGTGAGAAGTTTGATCTGATGGGAGATTATTTGGCTACTACCAGAAGTGGAACCAATATTTTTCATTTTACAAAGTGTTTGAAATTTTATAAAAGAGTACCACAAATTCCTAGGTAAAAGGTAAACTAAGTTATTATATACTGACTAGTGGCCTGGTCCATGGATTTATGCACATTGGAAGTAAATTAATTAGAAGAAAGATTCATGAGGTAGCTTTGCTACTGAAAAATATTACCTGTCAAAATAGTATATCTAATATCATACCTAATAATAGCAAACATGTAAATTGAACTTACCTCCACTATGCCTATAGCCAATCGGAGTGAGATGCAAATTAACCCAACAAAGATGGTGATTAATTTGCGGCCTGGGTCCCAGGAACTTTCTTGACACCCAGGTCACTACAAGGTAGGCCCCACATGGGTCCTGAGCAACCTGGGAAGAGTCTGAGTTCGGGGGCTCCTAGGCAGGGCCAAGCCTGTGATCAAAGCTGAGGGGTCCCCTTCCCAGGTCCCAAGCCTCAGCCACAGACTTGGGGCCTGGCCAGGGATGAAGCTGGTGATTGGAGGGAGCTGGGGGGCCCTGCCCAGGCCCCAAGCCTCAGTCAGAGGCTTTAGGCTTTGGTACAGGGGGGTGGGGGGACGGGGAAGGGAAGGGAAGCTGGTGATCAGAGGCAATCAGTGGTAAGTGTGAACTACAGAGGAAACACTTTTTCTGACCACTCATTGGCTAAGCTTCCTGTATGCCACTGCTAATATTCTTAGTAACTTGAGTATAAGAATCCAAAAAGGTAATCTAGGGTTTTTCCACCACAGTCCTGGAGAAAAAAACCAAGGCCTGCTGGAGGGCTAAGAAATGTCATATCCTGCCTTGCCAGTTTGACTCAGTGGATAGTGCTTAGGCCTGCCAACCGCAGGGTCTGGGCTTGATTCTCAGCAAGGGTATGTACCTAGGCTGCAAGTTCCTCCCTGGATGGGGCCCAGGTCAGGGCTCATGCAGAAGGCAACCACTCAAAGTGTTCCTCTCACTTTGATGTTTCTCTCTGTCTTTCCCTTTATCTTCAACATTCTCTAACAACTCCAAGACCAAGTGGACTCCTGCAACAGAGAGGAACTGACTGGTCTGTTCCAACCACGAAAACAAGAGGAGAAACAGTCCAGAGATGGAAGACGCTGATGATGCCTTGCCATGCTAGCAGTCAGTAGCTCTGTGTCACTACAGGATGCCTAGGACCAAATCAGAGAGGGTCGAACCTGCATTGCCACCATTTGTCCACCATCCAGATACCATTGATGATATGTATACATAAGGAACAGTTTGACATTGAAACTGGAACTCATAACTATTGGACATTGAAATTGGGACTCAAACATTTTTCTTGCTCTTAAAAGTTTATTTCTAGCCTACAAAAGCAAGACGTTTTTAAAGACAAGAATCAGGACAGGGAATGGTTGGGGAAAACAGATACAGAGGAAAAGAAGCAATGAAAAAACTGTCATGCTACAGTGGGAAGGCAGGAAAGGTTGGGGGGAGGGGTACTGTAAGAAATCAACTGAAGGATTTGTATGCATGTATGTAAGCATAGCCAAAGATACAGGGCATTGGGGGAGAGAGGACAGGTGAGGACATGTAATGGGGGATGGGGAGGGCCAAAGGGAGGTCAGTAGGGGGAAAAAAAGGAGACATATGTACTACTATTTATAATACTATAAACAATAAAAATATATATCTTAAAAAATAAATAAATAAATAATAAATAAAATAAAAATCAATGGAATCATATCCTCAGGTGAGGATTAAGAAAGAAAGAAAGGAAGAAAGAAAGGAAGAAAGAAAGGAAGAAAGAAAGAAAGAAAGAAAGAAAGAAAGAAAGAAAAGTCATATCCTATGAAAGACTCATCTTGAAAATGCCTAAAGAAAGTTGTAATTTTTTCATGGTTAAGGGACTGGAGTCTGTATTGATGAAAACACCTTGGTGGCTACGGTGGATGGCAGTGGCTACTGCAGCAGGGTGATAAGGCTGGTACCTTCCCTTGATCAGCCCTGTCACCTCCCACAAAAAGGAGTCCCTAAGCCATCAGGAGGACATCCCCTGAGGGCTCCCAATATGTGCGAGAGGGCAGGCTGGGCTTAGGGCCCCCCCACCCCAAGTGCACAAATGTCATGCAACAGGCCCCTAGTAGTATTATAAAATTAAAATAAATATTTTAATATCACTATTCACTCTTTATAATAAAAGTGTCAGAGATAAAAGAAAACTAGCAAATGTATATGAAAATAATATATAAATTGATTAATAAGTAAACAATAACATGATACAAAAACAAAGACTAAAATAACAAAAATATGATAAAAAACAACATTGACCAAAACACTGATTGCTAAATTGATTAAAAAATAAACAACATGATATAAAACAACAAAGACATGATATAAAAACATTATTGGCACTGAGAGCTTTATATATATCGCACATGTGCAAGTCAACGTTTATTTTTAAATTGTCAGTGCAAGTCATATGTACCACCCAGGTGGTTGGTTGGACATTCAGATGGATGGATGGTTGATCACTTGGACACACACACACACTAGAGGCCCAGTGCACAAAATTCATGCATTGGGAGATGTCCCTCAGTCCAGTCTGCACCTTTCTAACATGGGACCCTTTGAGGGATGTCCGACTGCCCATTTAGGCCCAATCCTATTGGAATTGGGCCTAAATGGGTAGTCGGACATCCATCTCACAATCCAGGACTGCTGGCTCCCAACTGCTTGCCTGCCTGCCTTCCTGATTGCTCTAACTACTTCTGCCTGTCAGCCTGATCACCCCCTACACACTCCTCTGCCAGCCTGATTGATGCCTAAATGCTTCCCTGCCAGCCTGTTTGGCCCTAACTGTACTCCCCTGAAGGCCTGGACACCCCTGACTGGCCTCCTCTGCTGGCCTGGTCGCCCCCCCCCAACTGCTCTCTCCTGCAGGCCTGGGTATCCCCCAACTGCCCTTCCCTGGAGGCCTAATCACCCCCAACTTCCCTCCTCTGCCAGCCTGGTCATCCCTAACTGCCCTCCCTTGCAGGCCTGGTCCCTGCCAGCTCCCCTCCCCTGCTGACCATTACGTGGTGGCTATCTTGTGGTGGCCATCTTGTGTCCACATGGGGGCAGGATCTTTGGCCACATGAGGGCAGCCATCTTGTATGTTGGAATGATGGTCAATCGGCATATTACTCTTTTATTAGATAGGATAGAGGCCTGGTGCATGGATGGAGTCCAGCTGATTTGCCCTGTAGGGTGTCCCAGATCAGGGTGGGGGTTTCCTTGGGACATGGAGCTGCCTGGGTGAGAGGCCTGTGGTGCTTTGCAGACCAGCCACACCCCCAGTGACCCAAGCAAAGGCCCTGGTATCTGGGATTTATTTATCTTCTATAATTGAAACTTTGTAGCCTTAAGTGGAGGCCAAGGCAGGCCAGGGCTGTGTCAAGCTTGCCTTCCTCCATCACCAGGGGTAACCCTAGCCTCCTGCTCTCTCCAGCTCTGTGGCTGCTGCCATTTTGATTAGAATTTATTTATCTTCTGTAATTTAAGCTTTGTAGCATTGAGCGGAGGCCTGGGCCGGGTGTGCAGAAAGCTTGGCTTCCTCCATTTCCAGGGAAACCCAAGTCCCTCCAGCTCTCTTCGTGACTACAGTCATCTTGGTTGGCGTGAATTTTCATATTTGCTCCTGAATGGTTGGTGGGTGTAGCTGGTGGGCATGGCTTGTGGTGTAGTGGAGGTGTGATCAATTTGCATATTACTCTTTTATTAGCTAGGATATATATATACACACACACATATATATTATACTTAGAATAAAATAGAAAATATGTTTTAATTCCTATCAATTTATAAATATCTGTTATAAATCTAATAAAATATGTAAGAACTTGATAAAAATAAATAATGGACATACAAAGAGTTTCTTGAATGAGCAACCATATTTATGGACAGAAAAACTCAATAAAGTAAAAAAAAATAGTTCTTCAAAAATTAGTTAACAAATTTAAAGCAATTTTTATTAAAAGTTCAAGAGAGGTTTTTTTTTTTATTCTCAAGCTGACCCTTAAATTTTTGTGGAGAAGTTTATAGAACTAGAACAATGACCATGTATGATACCAAGACTTTTAATAAAGTTATGTTACATAGTGTATAGCAGTGAGGTACAAACAGAACAGTGGAATAGAACAGAGTGCAGAAAGAAGACCACATATATATAAAAACTAGATATATTGCAAAAATAACAATATATGTCAGTAAACAAAAGGATAAAAAAGCCAAATACTGCTAGAACAATTGACTAATTATAAGGAACTAGAGAAAAATTATATCCACATGCAAAAATAAATTCCAGCTGCATTAAACATCTAAATGTGAAGGATAAGATCTTTTAAATAATGTGGGAAGATAATTTATATCATTTGGGGAATTATTTCTTAAATTGGACAATAAAGAGTACAAATTATGATTGAGATTATGGAATAGATTAAAAGTTAACATTTACTGTATATAAAAAATAATGAAAGTTACTAAATAAGCTAACTCACTGAATTGGGGAGTTTATATACTAGGCATACATGGTAAAAAATAATTAGAATTAGTAGCAACTAACAACTCAATCAAAAGAAAAAGATACAAAACACCTGGGCAAAGGACAGAAAAAGGAAATCATTGACAACCTGATCCTTCAATTACTATAGAAGACAAATTTAAAGAATTAAGAACAAAGGACTTTCCATATAAAATACCAAGATATTATTAAACTGTACTTTAATTTCCTTCTTTCTTGGGCATGATAAATTTTACAGGCTATGTATACTTCTGGGGGGAGTTTATTCCCTATGCCCCATCTAAAATGTTGGAGCTGCCTTCTGATATATGGGGCCCTTTGTCCAATAAAAATCATGTTTACCATCTGGACATTTTCTAGCACATGTGGGTCATCATCAGTGTGCTTTCAATAGGTCTCAGAGATCCCTTCTAAAAATTCAGAAAAATCTTCATTTAGTTTCTGTTGAATGGCTAGTATCATATTCAGGCTTTTCTGTTTATATACCCCTTTAGTAAGCCCTTCTGCTATGCACCTTTTGTAATGGTCTAAGAAGTCTAGTTGTTATCATTTTGGTCTCAGTTGGGCTCTGTCAAGGGAATCACTCCTAGAGTTGAGGGTCTTATTGGGATTCTCTTGATAGAGCCAATAACTCTCTTCATTAACCTTATCTATAAACTAGAGGCCCGATGCATGAAATTCATGCAAGAGTAGGCCTTTATTTCCTCGGCTGCTGGCACCAGCTTCCCTCTGGCACCCAGGACCAAGGCTTCCCTCGCAGCCCTAGCTTCATCTGAAAAGTCATCTAGAAGGACGTCTGGCCTAATTAGCACATTATGCTTTTATTATTATAGATAGCCACTTTTATCTCCTATGTGGAGGATGTTAGGAGAGCTGTACATCTGCCCAGTTTGGATGGTGAATGGCAAAAATGGAGTAATAAGATTGGCCATTTTCTGAGGATCCTCCTGATATGAGGGGTTGGAATTGTCCCAATTCAGTAAATCTGAAGTGGAAAATGGAGTATAGGACAAAAGTATCCAGTGGGCTGGCCTTCCCAGTTTATTTTACCTATAGGGATGATTCCTGTACAAATTGGTGACCTGTCAGGTCTTTGAAGGGGAGACCATTCTTTCATCATACAGGGCTAGGGCCCTGTATCGGGGGTATCTAGCAGCAGGTTTAGTGTGTATGTGTGTGAGGGGGAAGGAGAGGAAAATTTCCTGTTGCTAATACTGAGTCCTCAAGATTCAGGGCATTAAAGAGGCTCACATCCTCACTTTCTTTTTCTTCTGGTGTCTTACTTTCAGGAAAAGATTTTAAAGCCAATTTCATTCTCTATGTCTTTAATTTGTTTTTTTTCTTTGCCAAATTCTTATTGTATAAAACAGAAATGCCAAAAATAGTAACTTAGGCAGAGAGAAAAATGGCAGGAGAATAGACGAATGTGTCCCAAGCCTTCTCCCTGAGAAGACAGAGAGAACAGCTGAGGATCACACAGGAAGAGTCTGTTGGCGATTTAAGGGATACTATACTCCAGGAGAAGGTAGGGGACTGCTGGGCGGGGCTCCACTGACCGGGCAGCCCACAATGCTGCCAGGTTCCCTGACTGAGCCACCAGCACAGACATGGAGACCACACCATCTTGAAGGGAAAAATAGATGTTTAGAGACGCCTAAAAATCTACTGCTGCAATACCAATGGAACAGCTACAAGCCCCAGAACACCACTTCCCCATCAGCGCAAATATTTGGATTCAGAGGAGCACCATACACAAAGACTGAGGGTGAAGGTCAGATTTCACATGGGAAAAGAACTACATAAACAGACACCCAGAGAAGAGAGACCATGGGCATACAAAAAAACAGCCCACCTATGAAAGAAAAGCAAGCATCACCAGAAAAGGAAGTAAACAAAGTGGAGATAAGCAACCTGCCAGAGAAAAAATTCACAGAAATAGTCATAAGTTGGCAGAAAAAAATGGAAAACAAATTCTACAATATGAGTAAGAACCAAGAGGAAATGAGAAAGAACCAAGAAGAAATAAAAATGATATTGCTGCTGTAAAGAACACAATAGAAAGCATCAAGAGTAGACAGAAAGAAGCAGAGAACCACATCAGTGAGCTAGAAGAAGGTAAAAAAAATACCCAAGTACAACAGCTTCTAGGAAAAAAAAAAAATTAAAAAACACGAGGAGAGCCGAGACCAGTTTGGATCAGTGGATAGAGCATCGGCCTGTGGACTGAAAGGTCCCAGTTTCTATTCCGGTCAGGGGCATGTACCTTGGTTGCAGGCACATCTCTTGTGTGGGGCATGCAGGAGGGGGCTGATCAATGTCTCTCTCTCATTGATGTTTCTGACTTTCTATCCCTCTCCCTTCCTCTCTGTAAAAAATCAATAAAATATATATTTTTAAAAAAAGCAAGAGGAGAGCCTAAGGGAACTTTGGGATAACCTGAAACAAAACAACATCTGCATACTAGGGGTTCCAGAAAGAGTGGAAACTGAACAAGAAATAGAAAATCCCTTTGAAGAAATAATGACAGGAAACTCCCTGATATAAGGAAGAAAAAACTCACACAAATCCAGGAAGTTCACAGAGTCCCAAGCAAAATGAACTCCAAAAGACTGACACAAAGGCACATTATAATTAAATTGGAAAACATCACTGACAAAGTAAGAATCTTAAAAGCAGCCAGAGAGAGAGCAAGTTACCTACAAAAGAACACCCATCACACTAGCGACTGATTTCTCAAAAGAAACTCATAAGGCCAGAAGGGACTGGAATGAAATATAGAAAGTCATGCAAAAAAAGGGTCTGCATCCAAGAATACCATACTGAACAAGGCTATCAATAAAAATGAAGGTTAAATCAGGAACTTCACAGACAATAGAGGACTAAGGAAATATATTACTACCAAATCAGCAATGCAAGAAATGTTAAAGGGTCTGCTGTAAAAAAAAAAAAAAAAGAAGAAAAGAAATAGGAAGCAAAGAAGGAACTCAGGGGTAAAGACTAAAAATGGTGATAGATAAGTACCTATCAATAATAACTTTAAATGTAAATGGATTAAATGCTCAAATTAAAAGACATAGGGTAATGGATTGGATAAGAAAACATGACCCATATATCCGCTGTCTACAAGAAACCCACTTTAGAAAAAAAGACGCACACAGACTGAGGGTGAAGGGATCAAAAACGGTCTTTCAGGCAAATAGAAATGAAACAAAAACACTGGGGTAGCAATACTTATATCTGACAAATTAGATCTCAAAGTGAAGGTCATAACAAGAGATAAGGAAGGCCGCTTCATAATACTAAAGGGAGCAATACAACAAGAAGAAATAACTCTGACAAACATATACGCATCCAATACAGGAGTACCCAAATACATGAAAAAAAAAAAAAAACTCCTGGAAGATATCAAGGGAGAGATTGACAGCAATACAATCATAGTAGGAAACTTTAATACCCCACTATCACCATTGGATAAATCCTCTAAACAAAAAATCAGGAAAGATGTATCAATCCTAAATGACTCACTAGACCGGATGGAATTAATTGACATCTTCAGAACATTTCACCCCAAAGCCAGAGAATATACATTCTTCTCAAGTGGCATGGCTCATTTTCAAAGATAGACCATATATTGGATCACAGGAAAAATCTCTTCAAATTCAATAAGATGAAATCATATCAAGCATCTTCTCAGATCACAGTGGCATAAAACTGGAAATCAACTACAATAAAACAATCCAAATAAATCATACACATGGAGACTAAACAGCATGCTATTAAACAATGACTGGGTTACCAGAGAAAGCCACGAAGAAATAAAAAAAACATCATGGCAACAAATGACAATGAAAAAACAACAATACAAAATCTATGTGACATAGTGAAAGCAGTCTTGAGAGGGAAGTTCATAGTTCTACAAGCCTACTGCAAAAAAAATCAAGAAACAATGGTAAAACATCACCTAACCTTACAACTCAAAGAGTTAGAAAGAGAGCAACAAGAAAAACCCAGTGGAAGCAGAAGGAAGGAAATAGTAAAGATCAGAGCAGAGACAAAAATACATAGAGACCAAAGAAACAATACAAAAATCAATGAAATCAAGAGCTGGTTCTTTGGAAGGATAAACAAGATTCATGAATGTCTAGTGAGGCTCACCAAGAAGCAATGAGAGAGGATTCAAATAAACAAAATAAGAAATGAAAGAGGTGAAATAACAACAGATCTCACCAAAATAAAAGGATTTTTTAAAAATACTATGAACAACTCTATTCCAACAAACTGGAAAACCTGGAGGGAATGGATATATTCCTTGAAAAATATAACCTTCCAAAACACAATCAAGAAGAGTCTAAACGTCTCACTAGACTAATAATTATGGAAGAAATTGAAGCAGTCATCAAAAAACTTCCAGCAAACAAAAGCCCAGGACCAGATGGCTACACAGTGGAGTTTTATGAAATATTCAGGGAAGAATTAAACCCTATCCTCTTCAGACTATTCAAAAAAAATCAAGAAAAAAGGAATACTTCCAAATACCTTCTATTAAGCCAGCATCACCCTTATACCAAAACTAGATAAAGACAACACAATGAAAGGGAATTACAGGCCAATATCCCTCATGAACATAGATGGAAAAATCCTCAACAAAATTCTAGCAAATCGGATCCAGCAGTACATCAAAAAGATCATACACCATGCCTAAGTAGGATTTATCCCAAGGATGCAAAGATGGTACAATATCCACATATCAATAAACATGATACATCACATAAACAAATTGAGAGATAAAAATTACATAGCCATATCAATTGATGCAGAAAAAGCATTTGACAAAATCCAACACCCTTTCTTGATAAAAACTCTCAGCAAAGTGGGAATAGAAAGATCGTAACTCAACATCATAAAAGCCATATATGATAAACCCACAGCTAACATCATACTCAATGGGAAAACTAAAACCATTTCCCCTAAGAACAGGAACAAAACAGGGATGCCCACTCTCACCACTCCTGTTCCACAGAGTACTGGAAGTATTAGGTATTGTAATTAGGCAAGAAGTAGAAATAAAAGGCATCCAAATTGGAAAAGAAGTAAAGCTGTTCTTATTTTCAGATGAGATGTTACTGTACATAAAAAAACCTGAAAGACTCCATTCAAAAACTAATAGACTTAATAAATGAATTTGGCAATGTAGTAGGATACAAAATTAATGCCCAGAAATCTATGGCATTTCTATACACTAATAGTGAACTTACAGAAAAAGAGACTAAAAAAGCAATCCCACTTATGATCGCACTAAAAAAATTAAGATACATCGGAGTAAACTTAACTAAGGTGGTAAAAGACCTATACACAGAAAACTACAGGACACTGAAAAAACAGATAGAGGAAGATGTAAACAGATGATAAAGCATACCATGTTCATAAATTGAGAGAATCAACATCATTAAAACATCCATACTACCCAAAGCAACCTATGGATTCAATGCACTACCCATTAAAATACAAGTGGTATATTTCACATACCTAGAAAGAACTCTCCAAAGATTCATCTGGAAAAAAAGAAAAAAAATAGCCACAGAAATCCTGAGAAAGAAGAATAAAGTAGGTGGGATCTCAATACCAGATTTCAAGCTGTATTACAAAGCCACTGTTCTCAAAAAGCCTAGTACAGGCACAAGAACAGATATATAGACCAATGGAGTAGAATAGAGAGAATCCATATATCGATCCAAACCACTATGCCCAATTAATATTTGACAAAAGAGGCATGAACATACGATGGAATCAAAACAGTCTCTTCAATAAATGGTGTTGGTAAAATTGGACAGATACATGCAAAAAGATGAAAGTAGACCACTAACTTACACCATACACAAAAAATAAACTCAAAATGGATACAAGATTTAAACATAATATGGGAAACCATAAAAATACTAGAGGGATCCACAGGCAGCACAATCTCAGACACATGCTGAAAGAACTTCTTCACTGATACTGCTTCAAGGGCAATGGAAGCTAAAGAGAAAATAAACAAATGAGACTACGTCAAAATAAAAAGCTTTTTCACAGCAAGAGAAATCATCAATAAAACAACAAGAAAGCCCACTGTATGGGAGAACATATTGACAAATGTTTTCACTGATAAATGTTTAATCTCCAACATTTACAGGCAATTTATACAACTGAATAAAAGGAAGATAAATGATCCAATAAAAAAATGGGCAACGGACCTAAATAGAATCTTTTCAAAAGAAGATAGAAGAAGGAAGGCCAAGAGACATATGAAAACATGCTCCAAGTCACTAATTATCCGAGAGATGCAAATCAAAATGACAATGCAATATCATCTCACACTTGTCAGAATGGCAATCATCAACAAATCAACAAATGACAAGTGTTGTTGAGGATGCAGAGAAAAAGGAACCCTCGTGCACTGCTGGTGGGAATGCAGACTGGTGCAGCCACTGTGTAGAACAGTATGGAGTTTCCTCAAAAAACTAAAAATGGAATTCCCATTTGATTCAGTCATCCCACTCTTAGTAATATATCCTAGGAAACTAAAAACACCAATCAGAAAGCATATATGCACCCCCTATGTTCATAGCAGCATAATTTACAATAGCTAAAATTTGGAAACAGCCTACATGCCTGTCAGCAGATGACTGGATCAGAAAACTATGGTACATCCACACATTGGAATACTATGCTGCCATAAACAAGAAGGAATTCTTACCATTTGCAGCAACCTGGATGGCACTGTAGAGCATTATGCTAAGTGAAATAAGCCAGTCAATGAAAGAAAAATACCACATGATCTCATTCATTTGTGAATAATAAAGAACATTATATGATGAACAAGAAATAGATACAGAGGTAGTAAAGCATCAAACAGATTGTCAACATACAGTGGGAAGGTTAGGGAGAGGAGGGTAGATAAGAGATCAACCGAAGAACTTGTATGCAGGTACATAGGCACAACCAATGGACACAAGATACTGGGGGATTAGGGCATGCATGAGAATGGGAAGGGGACATTGAGAAGATATGCACACATGTAACACCTTAATAAAAAAATAAAAATTAAAAAATAAATAAATAAAATAAAAACATAAATACCTGAGCATATGGGGTTCCATATGATTTCCTACACCATTAGCAAAACAATTCCAATTGCATGATAATGCAGTAACTTATGGAAACATTTAGGAGTTATTTTCCCATAGTCTAAATTATAGATGCCAAGCAGTGTTACAGTATAAAATCAATCCCTTCATAGTCATTGGGTCATAGTTGTACATGGACCAATTTCCTAAATTTTGGCCCCGTGGGCTTCCTTGAGGGGTTGAAACAGAATAACTCCTGATGGCATAAAAGTACAAATGAAAAACCATAACCATAGAAAGACCTTAAACAAAATAGGAACATATAAATAAAACTTAGATCGAAATTCCATTATTTCAAATGAATGCTCTTGTCATAGCATCTTACCTTCTGCCAAATGATACCAGAAGTTTTCCTAACTTGACTCAAAGGGCATGAAACCCAAGTGTCAGGGATAGAGGACACCATCCACCTTATGTGCCTGCTGGTTTGACTTGTACAGTTTTGGAGTCTATCTACTCTCCAGAAACATGTTTCATTTCACCAGCCAAGCATTTCAGGCATCTGGAGCCTTGCAAAGGAGTGCAGAGAAATTCTCCAAGAAAAACTTTATGCAGCTACTTGAAAATCCCTATAGTCCCTCTACAGGATTGGCTTGCCATAGGCAGCTGAAACCCAGCTTGGCCCTCTAGGACTTACTGACTTCCACACTGTCCTAGCAGTGTTGCTAAAAAGTGTAACCAAAAACACAGATTAAACTGCTGACCACAACAAAAGCCAAATTGGTGAGGCAGGTGCTGGTGTAAAGGAAAGGTTTTATTCAGGTGCTGTGCAACCTGAAAGTATAGTAAATTTTAGTCACAAAGATCATTTTACCTTCTTGTTTAAGCCCCAGGTTCTTATAGGGATAGAGAGGAGAGAGCTTTTTTCTCTATCCTGTTATCTTTCTAGCTTTTGGCATGCTTGGTGGAATACCTCCCCGTTTGACACCTTGGCCAATAGGGGAGACTCCCTGTACTCACGGACTAAGTAGCAGTATTGCTCATATGACCTGACTCAGTCATATAGTAGTGTTTTTAGAGTATCACAAAGAACATCACCATGGAATCAAATAATTTTCCAGTCATAAGGAAACTTCATTATACAACAACCCCTTCATTTTAAGGAAGAGAAAATAGATTCTTACTACCTATTAAAATATATTAATATTTATTGGGAGCACTTTAAAATAATCCTATGTAATAAAGAACTAATGTGCAAATCCTCATCAGGCCCTCGCACCCTCACACCCTCATGCCCTGCACTCTTGTGCTGGGGTTAGGGGATCTGAGGCTGGGCTGGAGGACCTGAGGCCATGCCCCCCACCTTGTGGGTCTTGACAGGGGAACTGAGGCTGCACCCCCTGCCCAGTTTCCAATCCTCCCAATCAGACCCCCCCAGCTATTACAACTATGTAAAATAAAAATGCCATTTATTCTCATTGCTGAATTTTAGTATTTTTAAGTTAGCTTTTCCCTGAGAAGTTAAGGAGTAGAGCATAAACAGAAACAAGTTTTAAAAATATATTGTTTTAATGATTTCACAGAGGAAGGGAGAGGGAGAATCAGAAACATTAGTGATGAGAGAGAATCACTTATTGGCTGCCTCCTGTACATCCTCTGCTGGGATTTGAGCCCACAACCTGGGCACATGCCCTTGACTGAATCAAACCTGGGCTCCTTCAGTCCACAACCTGATGCTCTATCCACTGAGCCAAACTGGCACGGACAAAAAGAAATAATTTGCAAACAATTTTCTTCATAGAAAAGACATGCTATTAACTATAGAATAATAGAACCCAGGAGTCAGACCTTGTTCCAACCTCCCAGTTGTTCAAGAACTCCCACTTAAAATCCCATAAATGACCTATTATACAATTAAAACTAATTTTATAATAGTCATATATAATAAATATAATTACGTATTCTTTTTATTAGGGTATAATTGGCATTTAACACCATATTATTTTCAGCTATACGACATAATGATTCACTATCCTATATAATAAATGCCTAATATGCAAATTGACCAATCACTATGAGGTGCACTGACGACCAGAGGGCAGATGCTCAATGCAGGAGCTGCCTCCAGCCCAAAGGCCCCAGGCCAGCCAAGGTGAGTGCCAGCAGGGATTCCCTGATTGCCCTGCTGGTCACGCCACCAATCAGCCCTGATCACTGGTGAGGCCTAGGGACCCTACCCATGCAAAAATTTCATGCACAGGGCCTCTAGTTCATATATATTGCAAAATGAACATGTCTAATTAACATCTATTGCCATACAATTTTTTTCTTGTGATGAGAACATTTAGAAACTACTCTCTAAGCAACTTTCAAATAGTAACCAAATATTATTGATTACTAGAGGCCCGGGGTACAAATTCATGCACAAGTGGGGTCCTTCGGCCTGGCTGGTGATTGGGGCCAATCAGGGCCAGCTGGCCAGAGGGAGAGACTGTGGAAGGTTGGCTGGCTGCAGGAGTGCACTGACCACCTAGCCAGCAGAGGGGAGGGGAGAAAGTTGGCCAGCTGCAGCAAGTTGGATGTGGGAGTGCTTCTGTGTTGAGGTCTGCTCTCTGGAGGTTAGTGCCCATCATAACAATCGGTCATTTGGTCAACCAGTTGTAATGGTCACTTAGGCTTTCATATATATATCTAGATCATCACCATGTTGTACTTTATATCCCTGTGATTTATTTACTGTATAACTCCCAAGTTTTGAACCATTTTACCCATATCATACTATTCTTTTTTCCTTTTTTTTTTCTTTTGATTTTTTACAGAGAGGAAGGGAGAGGGATAGAGAGTTAGAAACATCGATGAGAGAGAAACATTGATCAGCTGCCTCTTGCTCACCTCCTACTGGGGATGTGCCTGCAACCAAGGTACATGCCTTTGACTGGAATCGAACCTGGGACCTTTCAGTCCACAGGCCAACACTCTATCCACTGAGCCAAACCAGTCTTGTCCATGCTATTCCTAAATAATAAATAACTATGATGATAGGAATTATAATGGCTCAAGTGTATTGGGTGCTACTAAGCTGACTATTTGACATGCACTGTACTATTAAATCCTTACAAAGAACAGTGGAATAGATATTATTATTATTCCATTTGTTAGATCATTACATTAGACTTTTAGAAATTAAGTATAATTTGTCCAAGATTATACAAATTAAAACAGAGATTCAAATTCAGGCTTAAATCCTATATATCTGATTTATTGCATCTTTTTATAGTTGTTTATATCTTTACCTTTCAGTTATATTGTAAGAATCTCCAATATGTTTAATACCCATCCCTTGTATCTGAATTATGAGTGCTTGGATATTTGTTTTCAGTGGAATTTATATTAAATCTTGATCGTTTCATCAATCTTATTGCTAAGTTCACCTGCATTTGCACAGATGTATTTTTTGTTTTCATGGAGCCACTGACAAATATATTAAAGCATATATTTTTATATATGTAACTCTGTAACGTTCCCTGATACTCTTGTTTTTGAGATGTTGGTGTCTTTGATATATGGTTGTTCACAAACTGGATATTTCTAACTAGATTACTTTTTTCAACATTTCTTCCCATACACACCAAATGTTTTCTGAGTACCAACTATCATTATTCTTATAATTTCTACCTGAGCACCTACATTCTACCATGAGAGAATTTTCCAATGGGTTTTAAAATTATGATTACATTAGGTTTACAGTGATACACTAGTTTAACAGCAATCTGTGTATCAAAAAAATAATAATAAGTTGCTTCCTTTTCTTTGTGTACAATGCAGGCTCACCCATTTCTACCCATTTCTATTCTGAGCACTCACAGTTGCATTTAATAATATATTCTAGTTTTATTGATGCAGATTGTGTTAATTTCACCAGAATAACTTTTCTGTCATCCTAACACCTACAATAGTGGTTTTCAACTTACACTTTTAAAAAAGCTTTTACAAAATGTGAGAGTGCAGTGAATCCCCTGCTTGAAGGTGTTAACTGTAGAAGGCACAGCAAATGGGATGGTCGAACTTACACCAGGTCTTCTGTCTTTATGTTCAGAGATTTTTCACCCTGTCATGGCTAAGTGGAAGTAGAAAATAGTCAGGCTTTGTGGTTTCTTAGAAACATAATCCAGAAGTGGAGACTGTTGCATATTTTAAGTGTTTAAAAGACTCCGCAATCATCTCCTCATTCCTCTTGTATTTCAATCTCCTCCTTTTGAGGTTGTTCTTTACTTCCAAGTGCAGGGGTCACTGTCCCTTATTACAAAGATGAAAGCAAAAATATATTTATGCATAAGATTTTACATTGCTTTCAATATTCTTATATCTGCAACTTTTGAGTTGAAAAATTTCTCTAAAGGAAGATTTCAAACTATAGCATGCAACATGGAAAAAATTTGAAGGTAGCCTTCTAAGAGTTATAAAGTAGAATTTGTAATGCTTGATTGGTAGGAAGGGCATTGTGTTTATAGTTCTAAGGTAGAGCCCTGCAAGCTACTTTGTGCTTTTTCTCACTGGACACAATTTTAAAGCTCTTCCTCCCTCTGTGCCACAAATCTCACTGGACACAATCTAAAGCTCTTCCTTCCTCTGTTCCCCTTACAGAGAAGAAGGAAGAAAGATAGAGAGTTAGAAACATTGATGAGAGAGAAACATGGATCAGCTGCCTCTTGCACACATCCTATTCGGTACATGCCCTTGACCGGAATTGAACCTGGGACCTTTCAGTCCGCGGGCCAATGCTCTATCCACTGAGCCACAGATAGGTGAGTATGAATAATAACAACCAAAAATTAAACTAAATTTCTAGCCCTCACTAGTTTTTCTCAGTAGATAGAGCATCGCCCTACTGACTGAAGAGTCCTGAATTCAATTCCAGGCAAGGGCACATGCCCCAGTTATGGGCTCAATTCCCAGCTGTGTGCAGGATGCAGCTGATTGATGTTTCTATCTCTCTCTCTTTCTCCCTTCCTCTCTGAAATAAATATATATATATATAAAATAAAAATTAAAAAATAAATCTAAATTTTCATTAATAAAGAAAAAAGTCAGGTCTCGAGGAAAATCACAAGGATTAATTATATTATAGGAGTTGATATCTTTCTTTATGTTCGTTTCCAGCAATTTTGCAAATCCACTTTTCCACATTTTTTTAGAAATATAAGAACTCCCAAGTTCCACAATCAGAAAATCCTGACAGTCTCTGATAGCTGAATAATGGATGAAGCTGCACTGTTTACTTAGCAGGGGAAGGGAGGGAAAGGATGATAGATAGTTTCAGATAAGAGCCAGAGTCTCACACCCTCTTGTGCTAGAGACCATGGTGAGAAGAGTATCCTGGCCTCTCTTCTTTTTCTGTCCATGTACAAAATGTATATGGTAACAATAGTTCAGAGTGAAGTTTATTATAGTTTCCTGCCCATACTTGGATTCTATTATATGTCATATGAGTGCTTCTTTTAGTTAGGGGCTAAGACTTGGAGCACAGATGTTAAACATTTCTGTCCTACCAGTCTTCCATCCCTTTATTTACTAACACTTGAAAGAATCTCCCTAACATATAATGTCACACATACTCATTGATTGAAAAACTGATTAAAATATTAAGCTTTAATTAGCAAAGTTTAAAGTTTTCTTCTCAATAAAATTCATTATTTCATTGCTGATTAATTCACATTCCTGTATTCCTCTACAGGGCCAACCACACCAAATCAGTGTAGATGAAGGCTGTCAAGGTGTTTGTCTTCTGAGAGGTTTTCATGAAAAGCTCCCACAATGCCTGTCACAAATACCTAAAATTCCACCATTAGAGATTCACTCTTTTGGTTCTGGAAGCATTTTAATCCCTGGGGGCCTTATTAAAATGCAAAACTCTGAGAAGAATAACAGCATTAAAAGCTATTATTAACTGACAGCAAGAAGGTTCTTGGGAATTGGACACAGGATGGAGCCTATAGAATGAGGACAGGAAATCAGGACATAAGAAGAGGTAAGGTAAGATGGTAGCCAGAATAAAATTTACTTCACAATTTTTCAGGGGCAAGGCAGCCCAATTTCTGGTATTCCCTATAATAAGGGAATTTCATTCAAGGTAGGCTCACAGGCACAACATACGCTATTTATTTTCTATTGTGTTAAAGAACAAAATAAGATTGACACAGATATTTATGCCAAATTCTGATTTTAAATATACTTAATCAAGCTGTTTCCCCTAGACTTTCTCTTCTAATGCTTTGCAATAGTAAATTGGCCTTGTCAATAAGGGCTTTATTTAAGTTATGACTTATGCTCATGTTAAGCCATTCCTTCTGGTAAAATACTAGAATCAATTCTACCATGGTGGAGTTGACCATATATATAGAATATTTCTCTGTTTTTGGAGATGAGAATACAGAAACTTTCCTTTTAAATTTGCTTTTAAAATTGTATACTTTATACAGAGCAGGATTAAACATGTAAGTGATTTAAACTAATAAGGACTCTGAAAGGTGAACATGGTGGATGGTGCATGCAAGTAGGCTAAAAAGCCATTTCAGATGGTGATTAAAGAAAATTGAATTTATTTAAGGGAAGGGGATGGAAGATGGGATATCCAAAGGGAAGGGCTACACGCACCCACCAAGGGGACATTGGGTTGATAATGGCAGTAGCCAGGAGCTGAAGTTTCATCCTTATATGCAGTCACTGGTGGGAAACTTGTCTTGCGTAGATTTAGGGGCTGAGCTGGTGGGCTTGGAATGGGTATGGAATGCAGTTGTGTGATCAGGTACCTTCAGGACAGTTTCCATTCCTTATATGGTCTGACTCCTGGTGTTCAGCAAGTTTTTCCTGCTCTTTTGTTCTCCTGTGGCAAGAAGCTTACAAATGGTCATTAAGGATTGTATTGCCCTATTGGCCTAACAGACTCTAAAAGAGAAGAACTTAAAACCTACTAAAGATGCCTTTCTGAATTTAGAAAAATATGTCTCCACCCAACAAGTTGCTGACTTGTATCAGTAGGAAATGGTCCTAGAACCTTCAGAGATGATTTCTTTATTGAAACAGTAATCTAAACCCTTTAAGTTTAAAAAATGCCAGAAAAGACTAAAGTTCTCTTATTTTCATGTAGTAGTTGGTGTGTGTGTGTGTGTGTGTGTGTGCATTTACAAATATGGATGCACAATAGGGGGAAATGCAGTGAGACATTTACCTAAAATAAAAGGTGATAGAGGTGATTTTTATGTGTGTGTTGTTATTGTTGTTGTTGTCATTTTTATAGTAGTAAGTAGACAGAACTATTTGACTTGAACCCAGACACAACTCAAAGAATTTCAAAATGCAGTCAACATCTGCTCAGTGAAGGGTGACTTGTCAAGTTGTTGCTGGTAGAAATCATGTTCTTTTATGGAGTTGAAAGGGAAGCATTCTGAGGGACTCATGCATGTGATGTTATGGTTTTGTGGTAAGATTTATTGCAGAATCAAAATTAAAGGACTGTCTCTGGATTCCCAGTGTCCCAATTCCATCCATCCTACCATGTAAGAAGTCCAATCTTGTCTTTCTCAACCCTAGTACAAAAGCCAAGGTTCAAAAGTTCTGTGCCATTGGTTCATTCCAGGTTAGCCTGTCCCTATATGGCTAGATTAGTCTGTTCCTGATTGCACTCAGGCTGGTGCTGTGCCCAGGCCCATACTTGGTCCAAGTGGCTGGTAGGGCCACATGTTTGCTATAAAATGTGTGAATGAATGGGATAAAATGTGTTACAGAGCAAAAGAGAAAGAGCTGCTTCTTTGTTAGGCTGATTATATTATTTCTGGCTTAGGATAAACTAGGCACTTCTGCAAACATGCTAATCAATTCCCAAGTTTTCTCAGACTTCTGCTTGGTCCACACTCTAACTGATCTATTGTCTAGATATTCTGGGGTACTGTGTCCCTTGTCCAAACCAATCCTTTTCCTGGAGTAGACAAACAGGTCTCTATAGTTGTCATCTTGGCTTCTACTTGGCACACACCCGGCAGAAGATTTTCTTTGTTGTTTTTATTCCTCTCCTAGTATGCCAATATAGGAAGTTTGTGTCCTGAGGGCAGAGGATGTACTGGAGATTGTGTGAACCTGTAACTTCCTGGTAAAGTAGGCTCTCTATTTTATTAGGCCTAATAATATCTAATTTCCTTTGCTTCCTTCTTTTATTAATATTTAGCTATCTACCCTAACAAAATCAGCAAGGAGCTTCTAACCAAAGAAGAAAAAAATGGTCTAAAAAACAAAACCCTTGAATAATCCTCAAGAAAATTATAGATTTTTAATTTAAATCTTGCCTCAGATGTTGTCTTCACTCTAAGTGAATAACTTGAAGCAGTAACTTGTTAAGGATTGATAATATATTATTAATGTTTATATTATTTTAACAAAGAGATATATTTCTGTAGAGAAAGTCTGATTAAGTAAGGTGCCTTTGCACACTCATCTCTATTATCTAAGTCTGATGGAAGATTTTTCACTGACCTGCACTACACCATCACAGGCACCCACTCACACATAATGTACTCCATTTATGATGCCACAGAAGAACAAAACACAAAAAGTAAGAAGCATCAGAGGAAATTCAGGATTATCTTAGGCTGATACAAAGGTTTGGAAGTTCACACACTACCAGAACAAAAATAGGAAATCAATGTATTTCTTACCATTGTTAAGTAGCCTTTATAAGTGTGAAAAACAGCAAGCTCATTTTCCTTTGAGTACTGCAAAGTTCTTACTCTACTCTCTGCTCTCTCCTGAGTAAGAAGTGGAGCAAGGACTCATGAGAGTTCCTGGAAGTTGTCTTCAATAGCCACTTCTGAAAGACAGAAGTAATGATGGACCCAGTGTCTAGAGACTGTCAACATCTTTATTGTAGATATAGAGGTACATGCACATACATACTATGTTTTATGATTCTTAAAAAGGCAATCTTGCCTTAGCTGGTTTGGCTCAGTGGATAGAGTGTTGGCCTGCAGACTGAAGTGTCCCAGGTCTGATTCCAGTCAAGGACACATACTTTGATAGCAGGCTCCTCCCCTTCCCAGGCCTTGGTTGGGATGCATGCAGGAGGCAATCAATCTATGTGTTTCTCTCATATCAATATTTCTCTATGTTTTTCCTTTCTCTTCCACTATCTCTAAAAATCAATGGAAAAATATCCTGGGGTGAGGCCAAAAAAATAAAAAAGCAGTTTTATTTGTTGATAAGAGTCACAGCCATTAATTCAATTAACAAATATTGAGTATCTACTAGGTGCAAGGCATGTGCTAAATATTAAGAAGAAAAAATAAGAGAGAGTATCTGCCACTTAGTCTAGGCTAGAAAACTATTTTAAAAAATAATCACAGTACAGAGTTAGTCAGCCAAAGGAAACATTGTGGCCATTAGGATGGGAATGAGGGAGAGTCTAAGTAAGGGAGTGAGAAGGGCATGTGTGGATGTTGTGTGTGTGTGACAGTAATATCTCTCAGAAATTTCCTGGATGAGGATACCCAACTACCATCCAGGGTACTCCCCAGGCTGCAAGGATCTAGCACAGAAATCATGCCATTTGAAGGGGAGAACAGCCACCACTAGAACTCCAGCCTCATCAACACTCAGACTGGTGTTGGACAACACCTCAGAATTGCAGTGAGCTGCCAAGTGCATGCCACCTCAGTCAGAGTTGCACCACCTCACCAGCAGATGTCAGGACCCTGCTGCCCCAGCCTGTGGTTGTCAGTAAGCCACAAGACCATGAGCCACAGGAACACACAGTGAGTCCCACTCCAATAAGACCTGAGGGGACCCTTGCCTTGGGAATCAGATTCTGAGCACATCTACAACAGCATGCACAACAGGTTTGGGGTGAGTCACATAGTCAGACAACCTGTAAAAATATTCCATCCACGAAAGTGATAATAACTTTCAAGACCTAACTATAACAAAAAAATACAAATAACTCAAATAGGGGGGATTCCTAGAACACCCAACTCAGGAGATCTGAGTGACTGCAACACTGGGTCCAACGAAACACTCATTACATAGGACTACCCTACAAAAATCTGCATGTCACTTTCAAAAATATAATGGGATAGCACATATGGGGAGAGAAAGAAACAAACCCCAAAGGAGAGAAAAGGAGGAATTG
The DNA here is from genome assembly GCA_004026805.1 of Lasiurus borealis. Taxonomy (NCBI): domain Eukaryota; kingdom Metazoa; phylum Chordata; class Mammalia; order Chiroptera; family Vespertilionidae; genus Lasiurus; species Lasiurus borealis. The sequence goes on from PVJN01000751.1 coordinate 53,277, forward strand.
TCAGAAAAGAAGCTAAATGAAATAGCAGCAAGTAATTTATCAGAGAAAGAATTCAGAGTAATGAATATAAAGATGCTCAAATATTTGAATGACAAATACACACAACTCATTGAGAATTATAAGGAGCTGAATGAGAACTTCACCAACATGAATAACAATCAAGAGGAAATGAAAAAAGACATATCTGCAATAAAGCACACTGGAAGATTTCCACAATAGACTAGAAGCTGAGGACTGAATCAATGAGTTCAAAGGCAAAATACAAAAAACACCCAAGCAGAGAAGCAACTGAAAAAAAAAATGAAAAAGGGTGATGGCTTCTGCTTCAAACCTTCTTCCATTTTGTGTTACTTGGAAGGATGGGTCCTAGGTGCCTGGAAGGCAGTATTATATGGATTCAAATTATAGATTAAGAAGCCCAACTGCCCATCAATGATAAATGTGGTGCATATATACAATGAAATATTACTTAGTCCATCCATGCTGTTGCAAAGGGCAAAATTTCCTTCTTTTTTTAAATATCTTTTTATTGGTTTCAGAGAGGAAGGGAGAGCTAGAGATAGAAACATCAGTGATGAGAGAGAATCATTGGTTGGTTGCTTCCTGCATGTTGCACACTGGGGATCGAACCCACAACCCAGTCAGGTCCCCTGTCTGGGAATCAAACCATGACTTCCTGCTTCATAAGCCAACACCCAACCACGGAGCAATGCCAATTGGGCTAAAATTTTCTTCTTTTTTGTAATTGAGTAGATTCCATTGTGTAAACATACCACAGCTTTTTTTTTTTATGCTAAATGAATTAAGCCAGTCAGAGAAAGACAAGTACCATATGATGTCACTCACACATGGAATCTAATGAACTAAATGAACTAAGAAGCAAAATAGAGACACACTTATAGATAGCAGGTGGACTGGGGCGGGAGGTGAATATATTAAGCAAATAAGAGAAAAACACTCATGGACATGGACAGCAGTATGGTGATTGAAATCAATTAGGGTTTAGGGTCAGGTTAGGCGCTGATTGGTGGAGCTGAATAGGGTAGTAAATCATTTATTCAACCCTGACCGGTGTTGCTAAGTGGTTAGAGTGTCATCCCACCCATTAAAGAGTCTAGGGTTTTATTCCTGGTCAAGGGCACCTGAATTTCAGATTCAATTCCCCAATCTTGGGAGGTAACAGATTAAATGTGTCTCTCTCACATTAATATTTCTTTCTCTCCCCCTCCCTCCCACTCCCTCTAAAAGCAATGGAAAAGAAATATCCTCAGATAAGGATTAACAAAAAAATTTATAAATCACTTCTTCAGATATCAAGGACAGTTCTGAGGTTTGTTCCACTGCTTCTCTGTCTAGTTCATGGGAAAGTAGCCAGGGGGTTCTTCTACCTTAGGCCCCAGAAGCTGAAACATAACTGTGATGAAAAGGTTATCTTTAACTTTATAGAAATCCATATCTTGTAACCTTAGTCAAGGTGCAGTCATTGTTTCTGGCTGCCTCAGGAGGTTAATTCTCAAAGATTATTCTGTGAAGAAACTGAATAGAGGGCTATGGTTAAATATTAAATCAAAATCATACATTAAATCAAGATCCTTTATTTTCAGAATCAGTGCTCTTTCTTACTTCTCTGGCTCTTTTAAATGAGTAGCTATCATAAGGCAAGAGGAAAAAGAAATACTAAACTTGATCTGTGTCATCAAAGAGCTTCCTAACTGATTTGAGAATGCAAGGTATCACGTGGCTGTGAGTTACCAGTTATGATATTGCAGTATATCACTGCATTATAACACTGTGATGCTATGTCAGAAGCAGTGATTTTATGCTTTCAGTCTAGGAAAGCTCAGCTTCTATGTGCTCTCTAGAATGCCAAGAACAAACAAAATTGAAAGCACTGCTCTAGAAATTTGAGCCACATGCTGAGTTTTTCTACTATTATTATTGCCATTAAAAACTGAAGTTTTCAAAACAGTATAGCAATTCATCAAAAAATTAAAATTAGAATCACCATATGATTCAGCAATCCCACTTCTTGGTATATATCCAAAAGATTTGTTAGTAGGGTCTTGTAGAGATATTTTCACATTCATGTTCACTGTAGCAGAAATAGAGGCAGCTCAAGTGTCCAACTGAATGATGAAAAGCACAATATGTGTATATATATATGTGTGTGTGTGTGTGTGTGTGTGTGTGTGTGTGTGTGTGTGTGTAATGGAATGTCATTTAAGCTTAAAAAAAAATAAAATAAAATTCTGACCCCAGTTGCAACATGAAATGAATCTGAAGAACATTATACTGAGTATAAGACACTAGTCACAAAAGGATAAATATTGTTTGATTCCACTTATATAAGATACCTACAGTAGTCAAATTAATAGAGGAAAAAAAAGTAGAATGATGGTTGCTAGTGGCTAGGGATAGTTAGTGTTTAATGGGGACAAAGTTTCAGTTTTACAGAATAAAAAGAGTTCCAGGGTACATAATAATGAAATTTGCACAACAATGTGAATGTACTTAATGCCACTAAATTAATAGCATTAAAAATAATTAAGATAGTAATTTTATGTTATGTGTACCCTATATGATAAAGAGGTAATATGCAAACTTACTATCACTCCAACACACAAAATGGTTATCTTTAACTTTAAAAATAACCCCCCATCTGATCAAAGATGGCCACCCCTATTGGACATAAGATGGCCACCACAAGATGGACAGCAGGGGAGGGCAGTTGTAGGTGATCAGGCCAACAGGGGAGGGCAGTTGGGAGTGATCATGCTGACAGAGGAGGACACCTGGGAGGACCAGGCCTGCAGGGGAGGGCAGTTAGGGGGAACCAGGCCAGCAGGGGAGGGAAGCTGGGGGTGGGGAGGAAACCAGGCCTGCAGAGGAGGGCAGTTGGGTGCAACCAGGCCAACAGGAAAGGGCAGTTTGGAGAGACTAGGCCTGAAGGAGAGGGCAGTTGGAGAGGAACAGACCTGCAGAGGAGTGCAGTTGGGGGGAACAGGCCTGCAGGGAAGGGGCAGTTGGGGGTGACCAGGCCTGCAGGGGAGGGCAGTTGGGGGGAATCAGGCCTACAAGGGATGGCAGTTGGGGGCAAACAGGGCTGCAGAGATCAGTTAAGGGGAACCAGGACTTCAGAGGAAGGCAGTTGGAGGTGACCAGGCCATCTGGGGAGGGCAGTTAAGGGTGACCAAGCCTGCAGGGGAGGGAAGTTGAGGGGGACCTGGCCTGCAGGGAAAGGAAGTTAAGTGCAACCAGGCCAGCAGGGGAGGGAAATTAGGGGTGAACAGGCCTGCAGTGGAGGACAGTTAGGGGCAATCAGGCTGGCAGGGGAGCAGTTAGGCATTGATCAGGCTGGTAGGGGAGTGATCAGGCTGGCAGGCAGAAACTGTTAGGGGCAATCAAGCAGGCAGGCAAGCAGGCTAGCAGTTGGGAGCCAGCAGTCCTGGATTGTGAGAGGGATGTCCAACTGACCATTTAGGCTCAATCCCACTGGGCCTAAATGGGCAGTCAGACATCCTTCAAGGGGTCCCAGATTGGAGAGGGTGCAGCCTGGGCTGAGGAACACACATCCCCTCCCCATCCTGTGCATGAATTTTGTGCACCAGGCCTCTAGTTTTATCATAATTTACATAACAATAAACAAAAATTTTAAATATTTTAAAAACTAACATTTTGTGAATGAGCTTACTGAGTTGGGTTTTCATTGGTAAAACTAGTGACAAATATTAGAAATTCTCCTTTATTGGTGAAATTCAAGGTATTCAGAGTATGTGGATTCACTATAAACTGTTTAGAAACATCTCATTCTTGCATGAGGTGTAAAAAGACTAGCAGGTGTGTCTGTATAGTTGCACCTAAGGGACACATGGGATCTGGCCCTGCTCAGTGCAAGGCTTTCTTTAACAGGTCTTTTGTGGTTGGAACCTCTGAAAGTCCCAGAGAAGCGTTTTCACTGAGTTGTAGAACAGGTTTATGAACTGTTCTATATTTGGGATAAACATTAGACTAACACATATCTGTATAGAAACAGTTTAATTCTAACCTCTTAGCAAGTGTGTGAGGAGTAGTCATTCTTCACCACCCCCCATGTCTGCATGGCCCCTTACCAAAAGTACACTAAAACCTATGCAGAGAGACACATTTCCTGTAATGCTAATGGATGTCAGTTTTAAGGCCCTTCACATCTATGGGCCTCTTCTCAGGCTCTGAATATAATTTACTAGTCATACTCTTGTAGTTTTTATCTTAAAAACATCCCCAAATTAAATACACCCCAAGCCCAATAATACAGACCTATGTTTTGAGAATGATTAGTTGACTTAGGTCCATTCCAATTCAAGTTAACTAAAGGTAGCAATCTGGTGCTATCTCTTCTTCACTGTCCCTTCTTTGGACTCCAAGGGCCACTTCTTTTTCCACAACCTATGAGGAGATAAGAGGCAAAGTGTGACCTAAGTTCCAGGCAAAATCCTGTGTCAGATTTGTGGAACTAGATAGGACCTCTATGAATAGTTAAGATGTGGCTAGGAAAAAGGAGAAAGGACTCTAAAGAGGAGCTTTGGAGAATGAAGAAAGCCCTTGGCACAGAGACAGAGAGCGTGGACTCAAAGGAAAAACTGTCTTTAGGCATGGAAACTGCAGTCATCTCTGAACAGCTGACATAGGGGTCTAAGGGAACCCTGACTATGATGAAAACAAATTTAACCAGTGGAGAGTTGCCCTATGAGCTAGATATGGTAGTACAGTGTTACCTGTATGTTAAATGGTAAGAATGCTGCAGAGCAGCATCACTGGTCAGGGTAAAGATATCAGAGCACTAGCAGAAAGGCAGGCTTTGGAATGGGCTCCAATTCCAAATCCCTGTTCCATTGTTTACTCTCTGTGCTATCTGGAAAATCAGGCAGCATTTTAGAGTTTCAATTCCCTCTTCTGAAAGTGGAAGAAATATAATTACTTTTAGAATTGTTTTATGTCTCAAGTGGAAATGAAACATGTGAGCTGCCTACATGAAGCTGCTACTGGATAAATATGGTAGTTACCACCCAGGTTGCCTGGAAGGCTCCTCTTTCTGGAAACTGCACCACAGGTACTGGTTAGGGTGGGATCATGATGGCAAAAAGTTTGCTTTTCTGTTCACAGTTGAGTCACACAACCTTTCCATTAGGAGCTATTTCACTGTATCACAAACCCAGAAATTTCTTATGGTGCTGGAAAAAACTGCTAAAGTACTTTTAGGTGAAAAGTAAACCTCTATGTTTCTATTATTAAATTACCATCATTGGAGTTTGGGACCAATTGTGTGCTTTTTTTTTTCAACATCCATTATGTCTGTCCCAGGTTTTATAAGCCAGGACCTGCCCAATCCTCCTGACTATCATCACTTAAATCCTATTTCTGAGTAAGTATGGATTTTAGTCTAGAACTTTCTCATGCATTATTCCTTTACTGTTCAATGTGTGTGCTTGGCAACCTGAGATTTCACACACAGTTGTCGGAGCCAGGTTATGATCACCCAATATCAGGAAGCAACAATCCAGAAAGGACCTCTAACCTCTAAGGGTATTGGCAAGAGTCCCCTAGTCCTAAAACCAATATATTTCCTTGTACTTACTGTCCTTCAAAAGATATAAAAAGGGGAGCATAGGTTGTGGGATTACACTGGCCTGGTTTCAACCTCCAGCTGCACTATTTAAAGCTAAGTAATTTTGGTCAAACCACTTAAACTATCTGAGCCTCATTTACCTTATTCATAAAATGAAGAGAATGGGTTTTGGTAGGGATTAAATAATCCACAATATGCCTAAGAAATACAAGTTATCTAGTAGTACCATATCCATGCTTGATTTTATTATCAAGAATGTTCTATAGTCATCCACAATGGGTGCCAGATTTCTCAGTTCCTTTTAGTACTACCCTCACAAGCAAATCATCACTTGTTAGAATTGTGAAACTGCAGGGAATAGAAGGTGGGTTAGGGACAACCAGTAAACCATTCTTTGTGAGTAGGCAAAAGGGAGGGGAGAGCTGGCATGGTGAGGAGAAAGTAGGAGCACAGGCAGGATAATGAGAGAAGCAGATGGTGCCTACTTTATTCTTTTATCTAACAGTAGAGGCCCGGTGCACTAATCCATGCACCAGTGGGGTCCCTCAGCCTGGCCTGCGGGATCAGGCCAAAACTGGCTGGCTCTCTGACATCCCCTGAGGGGTCCCAGAACAGGCCAGGCCAACGGACCTCATCAGTACACAGTCAGGGCCAGGGAGAGATGCAGGAGGTTGGCCAGCTGAGGAGGAGTTGCAGGCAGGCTTTAGGGCATGTCCAGCCCATCTCACTCAGTCCCAATCAGCCAGAACCCAGCAGCAAGCTAACCTACCAGTTGGAGCATATTATAGGGAGCTGTTGACAGTCCTTAGCATATCATTAGCATATTAGCTTTGATCAGTTGAACGGATGACCAAACGACCAGACACTTAGCATATTAGGCTTTTATTATATAGGATTGGTTAAGTCACTCTGCAGCCACACTGTTTATCAAATCCTGCTGGCACAGCATATGAAAAAATATCAAGTATTTCAATTGTAGCTTGACAATAGCTTCATAACTAGCAAAACTGTCTTCATAATACAGTGGATATAAAAAGAACCATTTTCTATTTTTGTCCTCTGCAAAACTGTATTGTGTGCTATTTAACAAGTTCAGGCAGTGCAGCAGTGTGCTGATCTCTGAAGGTTCTTTTCCTTCATTTAGAACCCAAATCCCTATTCCAAACTCAAGTAAAAAGCCTATAGGGGCCAAGACAGGTTTGACGCAGTGGATAGAGCGTCGGCCTGTGGACTGAAAGGTCCCAGGTTTGATTCAGGTCGGGGGCATATACGTTGCTTGCAGGCACAACTCCAGTAGGGGGCGTGCAGGAGGCAGCTGATTGATGTCTCTCTCTCATCGATGTTTCTGATTTTCTATCCCTCTCCCTTCCTCTCTGTAAAAAATTAATAAAATATATATTTTTTAAAAAGCCTATATGGATCAGAGGCAACAACAAAATACGGATCCACTGGTTCACTTTTCATATACCTTTAATTTCAAGGCTATTCTCTTTTCTCTCTGGTACTTCTCTGAAATAATTTGAAAACATATTCCTTTGCCTTTGCCTTTCCCATGGTCAGACCTCTACCAGCATCTGTAGAGAGCATTCATATTGAGAAGAAAAGGGATCTGTCCCACATTTCCTCTCTTGCCTTTTTCTTTCTTTCTGTTTAGGCCAGGAAGACACTGCAAGAGCATAGAGATGTTCTTTTTTTTCCTACTTCACCCATTGAATATTCATCAGGTGATGGATTCTATCTCAACAATCAGCCAAGGGAATAAAAATAGTTTGCAGCCAGCTTTCTGCCACAGATAGAGCTTCCAGCCATTGTAAGGTAGAGTTTATCCTACAAGCAGCTATGATTTCCCCAGATATAGCCCTGTGCTCAGAGCAGATGCCTGTCAAACCACCCCCAGTAAGTGGCAAGAGTGATCTCACTTCCTTTCCCTAAAGGTAACTGTCCTCATTACTATCATTACTGAGCTGAGTGATCCATGGGTGCATAATAGAATTTTCTTTAAAATATTCATCATCTGACAGCTGATATTTTCAGCCATATTTTTTTGAAAACTACATTGGAAGAGGAAGGCTTAGCAGCAGTATTCAATTAACTTAGTATTTTGTTCACCTTCTGAAACTACTTTTCAAGTTCAATTCATTAAAAATTCATGGTACTGTGTAACATGTGACTCTCCTATGAGCTTTCTGAGCAGGATAAAGGTGGCTGCTAAGGCACAAGCTGGCCGCTGCATACACAGTAGAATCTGGAGGACCTGGTCCTTCTCCTGCCAGGAATAAATGGAAACTCTCCCTACTGTGTACTGTCTACCTAAATGCATCACTTTGTGCAAAATAAATATATCCTTCTTTCCATGTGCTTTATGGGTTTTCAAAGAGGGCTGGCTGGCTTTTTCATGGTTTCCTAAAAAGAGGAAGCCATAGGTACATAAGGACACACTTGAAGCATGGCACATGGAAAGGTTGGAAACAGACACAATTAGAGCTACATGCAATTGGGAGGGACTAGGTCTGCATGGGAAGACAGGGAAAGGTAGTTGTAACCAGAGAGGCTGATAGGCAGGCAGTGTTACCACTTACTTCTCTAAGTCTCAGTCTCCCCATATGTAAAAATACACACAGAGTTACAATGCAAAGATTGGGCACATCACAAAAAACATGCACTGATCAGTTTGTGACACATTACTGATATTAAACAAAAGGCCTCCCCATAATGGCAGAAGTAATACTCAGTGGCTTCTAGACCACACATATTCTAGGTCACCACTGGCTGCCAACTTGTATGCCTCCCTAAAAAAGTGCAAGCTCCTTAAGTCCAGGGCATGTATCTTGTTGATTTCTAGTCTCAGTGTTCAGCATTGTCTGGTACTTAAAAGGGAACCAATGAAATTCTTATTGGTAATTATAATTGCATGTAATTATTATTATTATCTTATAATTGTCCATTAATTCATATAATTATTAAAAATATACATTATAATTATTAATGATGAATTATTATAACTTCTGAATAGATAAGAATTATAAAGAGAGTACAAACTAGTCATTAATAACTTTTAAAAAATATTTTAACAGGAAACTGACCAAACTAAGTTGCTGTTCTAATTACTATTGCCAGGTCCTAAACAAGCAGAAATTTCACTTCAGAAGAGAACAACTGAAACCAAAAACTGGCTCTTTGAACATGGTCTAAAAATGAGCTTGATAATTGCATCCTAGTTGCTGATGAACATTTGCCCTAAACCGTCCCATAATTTGAAAGTTTTCAGTTAGTCATTTTTCAGTTTATTGAGGTTTGGTTTTGCCTCTGCAGTCAAACATTCAGAATCCTGTTTAATCTGATCTAAGCAGTTCTGGTTTAGAAACCGTCCTTGAAATTCAGATAGCCTGGGTTTTTATGCAATATTTCCAGTAGTTCTGCTTTCAAAACAAGCTGGTAGACTAAATAAGCCTTATTGTGGTTGTCTAGAACTTTCCCAGTTCACCCTGGAAGTTTTGGGTTTCTTCAAAGAATTGTGAGATACAACCAAGAAAAATAAAAATAATACTATTTTACATTTGTCTAACATTTGATGGTCTATGTATAGCTAATGTTTACTCAGCACATTGTGCTTCACACATAATATCTGTTGCATTCTCCAAACGATTCTGCGTAAAAAGGATTTTCTTTTCACAGAGGATTTTTTATACAAAAATATAAGTGCCAACCCCAGGTTCTTGGTATGTGTTTAGGACAATATTTATTGTTACCAAAGGCTTTTATCATCAGTACACGGTTGGTTCTGACTGCAATGCCTTCTTCAGACTGCATAGGAAGCTCAGAATGCAGACATCATCAAGAGAAATATAGGTGGACTTGGGAGGTAGAGGGGATAACTTTTATTGAGAAAATCCTAATAGCTCAACATAACACTAGTGAGAAGTTGAGCTGACCTTAGCATATCATTATTACATGTTATAGACCCAAATCACAGAGCTGCTCCAACATCAAAACAGTATCTCTCTACTGATTACAGAGTGATCAGTTAAAAAAATAATAATTTTACTTGTTATATAACATGTTATCTTATTCAATCACCTGTGAAGGGTGAGGTGGATCAGGAAGGCAACATTCCCAGGCTCATATGATAACTCCAGTTCTGACTTCTGGGTCTATGCTTCTTCCATGTATTCTTCATATTCTATCCTATATAATAAAAGGGTAATATACAAATAAACTGAATGGCAGAAAAACCTAACAACTAATTAAAATGTAATATGCTAATTATAAGCTAAGATCTGCTCAACTGCTCACTATGACACTAGCCACCAGAGGGCAGACAGTCAACTGATCAACAAGTAGCTATGACGTTCATTGACTACCAGGGGGCAGATGCTGTAACTGGAAGGTCAGCTTTCTCCTGAGATCCAGTGGATTGAGCAAGATGGGCCAGACACACCCTGGAGCCCTCCCGCAGTCCCTCTTTGGCCCAAGAGTGCACCAGTGGATGCCCTTAGCCTGGCCTGTACCCTCTTGCGATCTGGGACCTGTTGGGGGATGTCAGAGAGCTGGTTTCAGCCCTATCCTGCAGGCCTCTCCCTTTGGGAGGGCACGCAAGCCTCTCCCTATTGTGACTGATTGGGTGCCAACCCGAGGCAGGCACAGTGAGGCCAGGATGAGCAGGAGAGGCAGGTAGGAGTTGCAGGCAGCATTGAACTGTGAATTTCCCAATTCCTGCAGGCCACCCAGAGGGACCCTACTCATGCAGAAATTTGTGTATGGGTCCTCTAGTATATGCTATAAGTGCTACTCCACTGTGAATTCCACTACAATATTTTGTTAAAAAAAAATAATTATAGAAGTTCAGGTGTACCAAATATCACTAAGAGAAGTAGCTTAGGTTTAAGTCACCTTGGTGTGTGTGCGTGTGTGTGTGTGGTGTAGCTTAGGTTTAAGTCACCATGTAATTTCAGTAGCATTTTATCTGCTCCTGCAGTGGAATAACCTCAGCAATTGAGATAATAGGCCTATACCCTCAAATTAAATAATGAATAACAATTTATATTAACTAAATTAATCTATATAATAAAGAGCCAGGGTCATAACAACCATTATTACCGAAGGCTCAACCAGAGTGCAAATCAGTGTAAGGTTGCCATACTGACTGGGGCTGCTGTTGGAGCCCCAACCCAGCACTAACTGCCTAGGGTCCTAGAGATCAGGCCTGGAGAGAGGCCTGCAAAGAGAAAGGCAGGGTCTGATCCATAGCCTCTGTGGCACCCATTGATCAGAACTTGCCTATCTTTCTCTCCTAGCCTGGCCAACAGCCTCACCTCCACCAAGGTGCTAATCAGCCCTGCCTTTCTGATCAGGCCCCATTGATAAGCCCACAGATACTGACTGGCATAGAAATTGGCCAATCAGAACCAAATCTGGGTCAACTGTGAGGAGCTAAAGGCTGCCTAGGAGGTGGAGCTTTTGACACTGATTATCATAGAAACTGACTAATGAGAACCAAATTGGCTGGGAGGAGGGCAGAGGCAGTTAAGGGTGATCAGACCAGCAGGTGAGAGCCATTAGGGGAGAGATCAGGCCTGCAGGGGAGGCCAGTTTGGGTGGGATCAGACTGTCAGGGGAGGGCAGTAATGGGCAATCAGGCAGGCAGAGGCAGTTAAGGGCAATCACACCGGCAGGAGAGGACAGTTGGGGGCAACCAGGCTGGCAGGGAGGACAGTTGGGGACAAGATCAGGCCAGCAAGGGAAGGCAGTTAGGGGTGATCAGGCAGGCAGAGGCAGTTGGGGGTGAGATCAGGCCAGCAGGGGAGGGCATTTAGGGACAGGAGCAATGGCAGTTAGGGGTGATCAGGCAGGCAGGCAGATGAATGGTTAAGAACCTGCAGTCCCACATTGTGAGAGGGATATCCAACTGCTGGATTAGGGCCGATCCCACAGAGTAGTCAGACATCTCCCACGGGGTCCCCAATTGGAGTAGGTGCAGGCTAGGCTGAGGGAAAACCTCCCCTCTGTGCATGAATTTTGTGCACTAGACCTCTAGTAAATTAATTAAATAAATTAATGATAATTGAAAGAGCTGGTATATTTCAGAACTCAGTAAGTCTAACCTCTTTTTTGAGAGGCATGATAGTGTAGTAGTTAGTCATAGTCCCTGTATCCAGATTGTATGGATTTAATTATTTTATCTACTCACTGGTTCATGAGGATATGTTACTTAAACTCTTCATGTCTGTATTCTCACCTCTAAAAAGGGACATTAATGTTACCCACTTTGTATAAGTATTGTATTATTGAATTAATATATGAAAAGTTCTGGAATAGTCCTTAGCAAAAACTAAGCATAATGTAAGCTTTTATTATGATCATTAACAACATGGATCATCTAAGTGAGTAATTGTTGTCCTCTCATTTTAGTCAGGAATATGATGATCCCTGTCATTTAGGTGTGCATATTTTATATCCCTAGAAAACATACATTCTCCAAGGCCAACGGTGATTTGTTATTAATTTGGTCCCCCAAAATGCCTAACAGAATGGCAGATATATAGTTGGTAATTAATAATAATCATTGAAGTGTTAAGCCAATTTTAAAATTCCTAGTGTTCTCTGTTGCCTGGAGATCACATCTGGCCTCTTTAGCCAGGCAGACAACACTTGTGAGGCCTAATGCTTCTTGCCCTACTTCTGTCCCAGCTGGTTCATTTTCCTCAACCCAAGCATGGGGGCAGTTCTCATCTTGCTGCTTTGCTTATTTTTCTTCCTACATGAGTACCTTTCCTCCTGGGCTCCTATTGTTTTGTTTTGTAGTTTCTTTGTCTGGCTTTGATATCAAGGTGATGCTGGTCTTATAAAATGAATTAGGAAGTGTTTCTTCCTCTTCATATTTTACAAAAATTTAAGAAGAATTGGTATTAATTATTTTTACAATGTTTGGTAGAAGTCACTGATGCAGGGATTTGGTAAGAGCTTTCTTTGATAGGAGATTTATTACAGATTTAATCTTCTTACAAGTTATAGGTATAGTCATATTTTTTCTATTTCTTTGTGATTTAGTCTTGGTAGTTTTCATGTTTCTCGGATCTTGTCACATTTCTTCAACCTTTTCTTTCTGTTCCTTGGACTCAATATTTTCTATTATCTTATATTGAAGTTTACTGATTCTTTCTTATGCCTGCTCAAATCTGCCTTTGAATCTCTCTAATGATTATTGCACTATTTAGCTCCAGAATTTCTTTCTGGCTCCTTTTAAGGTTTTCTGTTTGTTGATATTTTCATTTTATTCACACATCATTTTCTTGACTGTCACCATATTGTTCTTTATTTATTTGAATACCTATAAGACAGTTGTTTAAGGCCTTCACCTAGTAGATCTGCCATAAAGTCTTTCAGTCAGTTTCTGTTGATTGTTTTTTTCTTTTCAATGAGCCATACTTTTCTTTTTCTTTGTATGCCTTGTGTGATTTTTTTGTTGTTGAACACTAAACATTTGAATCTAACAATGTGGTAAGTCTAAAAATGAGACCCTCCAACTTCCCTAAGATTTGTTGTTTATCTGTTATTGTTTCAGGGTTTTTATTGTCATAGTCTGTCTCTCTGCTGAGGTGTAAATTTAAAATCTTCTCAGGTCTTTTCTGAGTCTTTCCCTGGGTATTTATGGTCATTTTCTAATTTTCCTCATATATGTAGTTGTTTTTTAATGTCCTAGTCTTTAATTCCTGGCTGACAAAAGAGAAAACACACAAAAATAAATAAATAAATAAATAATAAAGAAGGAAGGAGGAAGGAAGGAAGGAAGGAAGGAAGGAAGGAAGGAAGGAAGGAAGGAAGGAAGGAAGGAAGAAAGGAAGGGGAAAAGTCACTAGCCCATTAATCCTGAGGAGAAGGAACTTGCAACAATAGGAGGAGGGGACAATAATAGTAACTGCCAACTTCTTTGTCTACACATCTGTGACCAGAAGCAACATTCAGTAATCAGAGCACAGATTCTCAATATTTATAGAACAAGGTCCTTTTTGCATACCCTGACTCCCACAAGTTGTGTGCAAGATGCTTGTTCATAGCATGTCCTGTGTGGCTAGTGAGGAAGAATGGATGGTTACTACTGTGCTAAGAGCTGAAATTGATTAAAATTAACCTCAATTTACCAGCCAAGTCTTCTTCCTGAAAGTTTCAATGTTTCAATCAACTTTACAATTCCAAAATGATTATGTAGGTAGATTCTGCCAGTGCAATAGTTATTTATGTAGGAAAACTGATTCCTGATGCTTCCTACTCTACCATCTTCCCAGGTTCCTCTCCTATGTGTATTCTTTAATTGACTATCTATACTAATAAAAGTGTAATATTAGACCACACAGCCAAATGACCTTCTGGACAAAGATAATCAGGGCTGATCAGGCAGGTAGGCTAATGGTTAGAGGCTATCAGGTAGGCATGCAAAGGTGGTTAGGAGCGATCAGGTAGGCAGGCAGGCCAGCAATTAGGAATCAGCAGTCCTGGATAGTGAGAGGTTGCAGGTCAGGCTAAGGGGACCTTCCCAGACCTCCCATGCACCAGACCTCTAGTATCCTTTATAAATTATAAGCTCTGGGGGAAGTCACAGATATTATTCATCTTGATCACCATTTTGATCCCCAGAATAGCACCTAGACACAATACATGCTCAATGTGAAGCATCCATCTTATATAAAAACTGTTGTTTGAAATTTTAACCTTGCTATTTGGCTTCTGTAAATGTTTGCTTGCTTAAATAATAAGGAAAATGAGACTATTCTCACTTCAGAGAAGCCATTAAGCCTTCCCCAGATAAAATTATCAGGCCAGGCCTTTGGTTGAGGTCTCAAGGCCACAGCACTTAGGGATTTCTCAAGAACTTGCTAAAGGAGTGGGAAACATACCATATTTGGGAGACAAAGAGGTAAAAACATATAAATAGGAAATTTTCTGCATGTTGGGGCTCAGAATTTGCTCTCACATTTTCCTCTGGACCCACACATAATAAATGTAACTCCAAACTCTCCAAGCATTGTTTGATTATTCTGGTTCTCTGTAACATTATTGGTTCCCTGACCAAGAAAGCCAACCCATGCTTGGCTTTTTAGCCTCTGGTAAATGGACTGGGTTTGGGGCCAGGAGGAGCCGGACAGGCCTCTGGGAGGTGTCACTCTGCTAATTTAGCAGAATTGAACTGGGGGACTCCAGGCACTCCTGGACCTCAGCCCAGAACACGACCAGTATCTGGAGAGAATGGATGAACACTTCTGGACCTGTCGACAAAATCATTAAGGTAGGGGACACATCAATTCAGCTCATACCAAGTGAGCAGAAGAGGGAGCTTGATCACCTCCCCAGAAGCCATAGCTTCCTCAGGCAAATTAATCATGAATCAAGTGTCAGGTGGACTGTTTAAACTCTGGGTAAATATCTGGTAGAAGTAAAAAACTTGGACTAGTTAGTATATAAATGTGGGACTCTAGAGATGAATGAATTCAGATTTGATTAAGGAATTATGAGTTCACTCTGCTTTTTGTTTGTGTGGGACTAGCCAATTTGCTACTGGGAAGTGGGACTGAACATAGTCTTAACTCCTCCGGTAGGTTCTCACCAAGACATTGGTAGAGAATTCTATTCTAGGGCATGTGTGCCGGAGTGAACCCCACGCATGTCTGGGGAGTTGGACATTGTTTCATTTATCTGCTCAGCTCTAGTCTTGACTAGTCTACTGAGAGAGTGTGAGTATGGATGTTTGTCTGTGCTGGCATAATTATCTGCTCATTGTCATTTGAGGCAAAAGCCTCAAATTTGTGCCTTATGGCTATACATGAGAATATTTGTTATCTCTTTCTATTGTTCAATTTGTTTAAAGACAGAGAAGACCTGCTGGGATGGAATGCAAAAATCTTTAGCAGCTGCTCAAATTTTTTTTTCTGAGTTTTTACTCTCTGTATTTTATTTTTTATTTTTTTATTTTTTGCACATTTTAATTAAAAAACTATTTTTCTTTTCTCCTCAATTGATTTTACCTTTTTAATTATTACATTTTTATTTTCAACTAGTATTATTACTACTACTATTTTACCTTTTTGAAAAAAAGAAGTATCATTTTATTTTCTCTTTATTTTACTTTGGGATTGGAGTTCTACATTTTATTTTCATCTTTCCTTTAGAATAATTTTACTCTATCTCAACTCTACCTTTATGCCAACACTCTCTTCCTAACTTTTCCCATTTTGTTATCTTGTTTCTCTTTCCCTTTTCCAAATTTAGATTGTCCTATTCTTACTTTTTACCTGGTTAAAATTTCACCTCACGTATATCTAATTTCGAATCCCCTACTCCAAGTCCATATAAACCTCTCTATTCTCTGTCTTCACTATCCAAAAACTTCTTTTTCTCTATGTCCTTTTCTTCTTTGCCTGAATGGTGATTATATCAATTTTTTTATACTTTTTGTGAAATTGTTTTTGCTTATTCTACTTGTTTTACTTTCTTTTTTGTTTGCTTTGTTTTGGTTTGATTTTTTTACCTCTGTTTTCCCTCGCCTCCCTTGATATTAGTTGTTATTTGTAGTTTGTATTAATCTTCAGGTACTTGCTGCCAGCATTTGTTGGGATTTGTGGCTGTACAATTGGAGTTTTCTCCTCACATATATAATTTTTTCCTGTTTTCTTTCTTGTTCTATTTCTTTTTTCTCTTACTTTTTTTCTTTCTCATTTCTTCTTCTTCTTCTTTTTTTCAAACACCTCCCCCTGCACCCTTTTTCTTTCTCTCTTCTCCCAATGAGATTTTGGCACTTCTTTCTTTTTTTCCTCATTTCTCCCTTCTTCTTCCTCTATGTACCCCTAATTTGTCTTTCATTGGTGGTGACCTTATTTGTGATTATGATATCATGAATACATTGCTGCTCAGTGCCTTGTGCCTTGTACCTGGTGGTGTTGTACTTTGTGCCTTTAAATCAACATAGGAGAGAGAACTACATAACCAGACACCTGGAGAAGAAAAACCATGGGTAGATGAAGAAACAGACCGCATATGAAAAAAAGCAGGTATCACCAGAAAAGGAAGTAAACAAAATAGAACAGAAATAAACCTGCCAGAGAAAGAATTCAGAGAAATGGTCATAAGATGGTTGGGAAAAAAAAAATGGGATACAAAATCAACAATATGAGTAAGAGCCAAGATGAAATGAAGAAGAGCCAAGAGGAAATGAAGAAGGACTAAGA
Organism: Lasiurus borealis; assembly: GCA_004026805.1. Classification (NCBI taxonomy): domain Eukaryota; kingdom Metazoa; phylum Chordata; class Mammalia; order Chiroptera; family Vespertilionidae; genus Lasiurus; species Lasiurus borealis. Next base: position 70,098 of record PVJN01000751.1, read on the forward strand.
GGAGGAGAGGTAACCAAGATGGCGGCATAGGTAAACACCTACACTGCTGCCTCACACAACAATTTCAAAACTACAACTAAAAGACAGAACGGACGTCATCCAGAACCAAAGGAAAGCTGGGTGAGTGAAAACTCTACAACTAGAAGGAAAGAGAGGGGCTCACAGAGACCCAGAGGAGCTGAAAAAGCTGAGGTATGGAGACACACGCGTGGAGAGAGTGGGTGCCTGAGTACCTGGCTGGCTTTCTTTGGGGGGAGGGAAACAGAGACTCCCAATGGCATTGAACCCCTTATCCTATGACACTAAACATTAGGTCCAGCCAACACTCATACGGGTGCACAGAAATTTAGGGGACTCACAGGAGGGCCAGATGGGAATGGCAAGAAATATTCAACATGATGAATAGCAAGAACCTACAACCAAGAATACTCTATCCAGCAAAGCTATCATTCAGAATTGAAGGGCAGATAAAGAGCTTCACAGATAAGAAAAAGTAAAGGAGTTCATCAACTCCCAACCAGTATTATATGAAATGCTGAAAGGTACTCTTTTAGAAGAGGAAGAAGAAAAAGGTAAAAGATAAAGCAACAAATACATATCTATCAACAAGTGAACCTAAAAATTAAGGGAATTAAAAATTTGATCAACAGAATAAACTGGTGAATATAATAGAATCAGGAGCACAGAAAGGGAGTGGATTGATAATTCTCAGGGGGAACGGAGTGAGGAGTGTACAGGGAGAGACTGGACAAAAATCATACACCTATGGATGAGGTCAATGGGAAGGAGGTAAGGGTAGAGGGAAGGTTGGGAGCCAGGTGGAGGGGAAATATAGAGAGGGGAAAGAGAAACAAATATAATAATCTGGATAATAAAAATTTCATTAAAAAAAAGAAAAAAAGAAGAACCAAGAGGAAATAAAGAATAATCTACAAGAAATGAAATATGATATCGCTACTGTAAAGAACTCAAAAGAAAGCATCAAAAGTAGACCAGAAGAAGCAGAGGACTGCAACAGTGAGCTAGAAGACAAAGTAGAAAAAATACCCAAGTACAGCAGCTTCTAGAAAAAAAATTAAAAAGCAAGAGAGCATAAGGGAACTTTGGCTAACACAAAGCAAAACAACATCCGCATAATTGGGATTCCAGAAAGAGTGGAAACTGAGCAAGGAATAGAAAACCTGTTTGAAGAAATAATGACAGAAAACTTCCCTGATATAGGAAAGAAAAAACCCACTCAAATCGAAAAGCTCACATAGTACCAATCAAAATGAACCCCAAACGACTGACACAAAGGCACATTATAATTAAATTAATAAACACCAATGACAAAGTAAGAATCTTAAAAGCAGCAAGAGAGAAACAAAAAGTTACCTACAAAGGAACACCCATAAGACAAGCAACTGATTTATCACCAGAAACTCATCAGGCCAGAAGGGAATGGAATGAAATATACAAAGTCATGCAAAGGAATTCTGAATCCAAGAATACTGTATCCAGCAAGGCTTTCAATCGAAATTGAAGGAGAAATCAGGAGCTTCACAGACAAAAAAGGACTTAGGGAATTTATTACCACCAAAAAAGCAATGCAAGAAATGTTAAAGGGTCTGCTGTAAAGAAAGAAATAGGAAGCGAAGAAGGAACACAGAGGTAAAGAATAAAAATGGTGACAGATAAATACCTATCAATAATTACTTTAAATGTAAACAGATTAAATGCTCCAATCAAAAGACATAGGGTAACCAATTAATAAGAAAACATGATCCATATATCTGCTGTCTACAAGAAACCCACCTTAGAAAGAGAGATGCACACAGACCGAGGGTGAAGGTATGGAAGATGGTGTTTCAGGCAAATGTAAATAAAAAAAGCTGGGCTTGCAATACTTATACCTGACTAATTAGATCTCAAAATGAAGGGCATACCAACAGATAAAGAAGGCCACTTCATAATACTAAAGGGGAGAATCCAACAAGAAAAAATAACTCTGGTAAACATATACACACCCAATATAGGAGCACCTAAGTACATAAAAAATCTCTTGGAGGATATTAAGGGAGAGATTGGCACCAATACAACCTTAGTAGGAGACTGTAATGCCCCACTGTCACCACTGGAAAAATCCTCTAAACAAAAAATCAACAAAGAAATATCAATCCTAAATGACTCACTAGCCCAGATGAAATTAAATGACATCTTCAGAACAATTCACACCAAAGCCACAGAATATACATTCTTCTCCAGTGCACATGAGTCATTTTCAAAGATAGACCATATGTTAGGTCATAGGCAAAGTCTCTTCAAATTCAAGAAGATAGAAATCATATCAATCATTTTCTCAAATTACAGTTACATAAAACTGGAAATCAACTACAATAAAAATAATACAAATAAATCAAACACATAGAAACTAAATAGCATGCAATTAAACAATGACTGAGTAATCAGAGAGATCAAGGAAGAAATTTAAAAAAAATCATGGGAAGAAATGACAATGACAACACAATACAAGATTTATGGGACACAGTGAAAGCAGTCTTGAGAGGAAGTTCATAGCTCTACAAGCCCACTGCAATAAATAGGAAACAATGGTAATAAATTACCTAACCCTCCAACTCAAAGAGCTACAAAGAGAGCAACAAGAAAAGCCCAGTGTAAGCATAAGGAAGGAAATAGTGAAGATCAGAGCAGAGATAAACAACAGGGACACCAAAGAAACAATTCAAAAGATCAACAAAACCAAGAGCTGGTTCTTTGAAAGGAAAAAACAAGGTTGATGGACCTCTAGCCAGGCTCATTAAGAAGTGAAAAGAAAAGACCCAAGTAAACATAAACAGAAATGAAAGAGGAGAAATAACAACAGACCCCACTGAAACACAAAGGATTGTTAAAAAATACTATGAAGAACTCTATTCCAACAAACTGGACAATCTGCAGGAAATGGACATATTCCTAGAAAAATAAAACCTTCCAAAACTCAATCACAAAGAACCTAACATCTCAATAGTCCAATAACTATGGAAGAAATTGAAGCAGTCATCAAAAAACTTCCAGCAAACAAAAGCCCATGACTAGATGGCTACACAGGAGAGTTTTACCAATCATTCAAGGAAGAATTAAAACCCATCTTCCTCAGGCTATTCAAAATTATACAAGAAGAAGGAACACTTCCAAACACTTCTATGAAGTCAGCATCACCCTAATACCAAAACCAGATAAAGACAACACAATGAAAGAGAATTATAGGCCAATATCTCTCATGAACATAGATGCCAAAATCCTCAACAAAATTCTAGCAAATCGGAAAGATCATACACCATGACCAAGTAGGATTTATCCCAGGAATGCGAGGATGGTACAATATCTGCAAATCAATAATCATGATACATCACACAAACAAATTGAGAGATAAAAATCACTTAGTCATATCAATTGATGCACAAAAAGCATTTGACAAAATCCAACACCCTTTCTTGATAAAAACTCTCAGCAAAGTGGGAATAGAAGGATCAAACCTCAACATCATGAAAGCCATATATGATAAACCCACAGCTAACATCATACTCAATGCACAAAAACTAAAACCATTTCCTCTAAGAACAAGAACAAGACAGGGATGCCCACTCTCATCACTCCTGATAGACATAGTACTGGAAGTATTACTATTGCAATTAGACAAGAAGAAGAAATAAAAGGCATCCAAATTGGAAAAGAAGTAAAGTTGTCCTTATTTGCAGATGACATGATACTGTACATAAAAAACCCAAAGGACTTCATTTCAAAACTAATTGACTTAATTAATGAATTTGGCAATGCAGCAGGATACAAAATTAATGCTAAGAAGTCTGTGGCATTTCTATACACTAATAGTGTAATTACAGAAATAGAGACTAAAAAAGCACTCCCATTTACCATCACACCAAAAAAATTAAGATACCTAGGAATAAACCTATCTGAGGTAATAAAAGACATATACACAGAAAACTACAGGACATGAAAAAAGAGATAGAGGAAGACATAAACAGATGGAAGATCATATCATGCTCATGGATTGGGAGAATCAACATCATTAAAATGTCCATACGACCCAAAGCAATATATAGATTCAACACACTATCCATTAAAATGCCAATGACATATTTCACAGATCGAGAAAAAACTCTTCCAAGATTCATCTGGAACAAAAAAAAAAAAAGAACGCTAATAGCCAAGGCAATCCTGAGAAAGAAGAATAAAGTACGTGGGATCTCAATACCAGATTTCAAGCTGTATTACACAGCCACTGTTCTCAAAACAGCCTGGTACTGGCCTAAGAATAGACATATAGACCAATGGAATAGAATAGAGAATCCAGATATCCACCCAAACCTCTATGCTCAATTAATATTTGACAAAGGAGGCATGAACATACAATGGAGTCAAGTTTTTTGTTACAGCAGACCCTTTAACATTTCTTGCATTGCTGGTTTCGTGGTACTAAATTCCCTTAGTCTTAATTTGTCTGTGAAGCTCCTGATTTCACTTTCAATTTTGATTGAAAGCCTTGCTGGGTACAGTATTCTTGAATTCAGACCCTTCCTTTGCATGACTTGACTCCATTGCAAAATAAAATGAAACCAGACCACCAACTTATACCATATACAAAAATAAACTCTAAATGGATACAGGACTTAAACATCAGAGGGGAAACCATAAAAATACTAGAGGAATCCACAGGCAGCATAATGCTGAAAGAACTTCTTCACTGATACTGCTACAAGGGCAATGGAAGCTAAAGGGAAAATAAACAAATGGCAGAGACCCTGTTGGGTTAGAAGGACCTAAGGCCACATGTTAAACCTATAAATTACAGCTTCCTAGGCAGATATCCAAGCCCAATTATGTAGGGGTTAAGCTGCCTGTTATATCAAAACAACTTTTTCCTGAGCCAGAATAAATTTTAGGGAAATTAGACAGGCTGTGTTTGTGGCTAGAAAGAACTGTCACCATGCACAACCCTGACAGTGGCCTGCAGAAAACTGTATAATAGATTTAGATGATGCCTGCGTATTCATGGGCATGACTCCAGAAAGACAAGGACAATTTTACTTTGTGTAGAAAGGTCAAGAATAGACTTTAGTCACCTTCCTAAGATATTTGTATAGCCCTACCATGTGTCATATGTGGTAACGGAAAATTGGTTACCTAAGGTGGCCACAGTGCCAATATTGTACTTCATTGTGTTAATAATATTACATTAATCTTACAGATTTGAATGCAGTTGCCAAAAGGGCAGGTGCCCAAATGGGCAAGGAACATACCCATCTGGTTTTGGTCTCTATTAAAAGACAGTTGGCAGCCAGTATAGTGTCTTGCAGGCCTGTGTGACCATGCCCATGTCAGGTGTGGCACAAACCTCAACTTTAGGAAACTGGGGAAGGCCTGTTTGGAACAGAGGTAAGTGGTGAGTATCAACCCTTTGTTACAGGAATTACAGACTCTGTGAGGTCCTGTGACATCTGAGACCTTGTAAAGCAATAAAGCTCCCTTAGTCCTTTCTCAGAGGGCATGTCATCCCTCCTAGAGACCATGTGAAATTTTAAGGATGTCTCAAGTAGGGGGAACCCTACTACAACGACAGCTATACTTGTCTACTTGAATATAGACACATTTTGAATTTCCCCTTGTCATTTGAAGATAGTTATATTACTCTAAAGAATCTATAGAAAGGACTGACAAGGAAAATTAGAAAATCTTAAAGCAGATCAATATATTTTTCTCCTTATATAATTCCTCTGAAATTTGGCAATGCTTAATAAATTATGGCAATACATGTCTTTACATAAATTCAATAAGACCCGTTTCCAATAGCTGTTTTATTGACCGGACACTTTTTCTGGAGTATCATGTTTTAAAGAGCCCTGTCTGAACTCTGAAGACTTGAAGCCAATAAGAGTGCTAAGGAAAAGCCTGGTATCCTGCTTGGGAGCCCTGAAAATGGCTGGCACTGGAGCATCAGGCCCATGCCTTAGTATCACTGGCGGTTGGTCAGAGTAGAAGGGGAGCAATAGGACCCCCAAGCACTCTGCACTGTAATGCATAAGAGGGCTACTGAAGTGGGCCTTAAAACCTAGGGTGTGGGCCCAGGTGAAATTGCTGAAGGTGAGGGATTCATCTAACTCAGCAGATAGTGCAGGCAAGGCCAGACGGCAGCTGGATGGCTTGGCTTCCTAGCCCTATGGGACACACTAAGATTCAATTATAAAATTCTGGCAAAGGTAGTTAGTTACCATTCTTGTTGTGTTATGCAAACAATTAGGCTCAATTAAATACAATAAGTAAATTGGTCTTGATTTGGCTCTTTTAATAAACATAGAGATAATTTTAAAGAGAAAAATTCTATTTCAATAGAGGTTATTAAAACTGAAATGTTTTCTTTCTCTTCCACTGGATCATTTGTTACAGTGTCTCTGCCAGGTCACAAGCCCACTTCCTTCTGTGCCTAGGCCTCACTGTCCCTCTGACAGACAGCAAGGATCTCTTGGCTCTGAGGAAAACTCCATCCCTCCTCAGCATGCAGCAGCTACAGAAAAAATTCAATGTTCATTTTCCATAAAAGGATTCTGAGCCAGATCCTTGAGGTAATATATTAGGCAATTCAACAGACATAAGCAGAGCAAGGATGATGGGCCAACTAGTGCTACCACATGTAACTGTCTTTCTACCTCTATGTATGTGAGACACGGGGCATAGCCAAAGAGGTATTCACCCAAAGTCTTAGCTCCTAGAAAAGGCCAGTAGCCTATTTGTCCAAAAGACCTGACCCCTTTGCATGTGGATGACATACTTGCCTCCAGGTGGTAGCAGCCACAGCTATGCTTATTGAAAAAGCAAATAAATTAACCCTAGGGCAGTAACTAATCCTAATTGCCCCACATGAGATTGATGCTTTACTCTGGAACACATTAGAGTACTGGATGTCAAACACACGAGTCACCCAGTTTCTGGTAGATTAAAGAAATATCAGTAATAATTTACTGATAGCAGGTACGCATTTACCATGGCTCATGTACATAGTGCTATTTATAAGGTAAGGGGTCTCCATAGAAGCAAGAGGGAACCAGGTCACAGATGAAGCTGCCTGCGAGGCTGCCCTAAAACTAGTGGGGCCTCCACATATTCTAGTGACTCTTCCAGACCCTGATCTACCCAATGTAGAAAAACTGAAATCCATAACCAGTCTTTATTCAAGTTCCTAAAGACTTTACAGTCTACCCAAGAAGCAATCCAGAAGCAATCTGAGATGTTCTGCCTGTACCAACTTCTGATCCAGTTCATACCTTACACCTGGTGACTGGATAAAGAAATTTGCCACCCAAGGATTGACTCCTATCTGGAAAGGACCACCTCCACGGCAGTCAAGGTCAACAGAATCCAACATGGCTTCATCACAGCCAATTAAAAACCGCCCAGGAAAAATAGAGAATCTAGGACTTTTTGGACTCTCTAAAGATTATTCCTGGCCCTCATTCTGGGTCCTTATCATATAAGCAGGCCCACTAACTTTATAAGGCAGAAAATTAAAATTATAGTCTTTAGGGGTAAATATAACTTCCTTCTTGATAATGACTAAGAGTCAATGATTTGACTCATATACATAAAACCAGTGGGGAATGAAGCATCAATCTGATATAAAAACTGCTGTTTGAAATTTTAACCTTGCTATTTGGCTTCTGTAAATGCTTGCTTGCTTAAATAATAAGGAAAATAAGACTATTCTCACTTCAGAGAGGACATTAAACCTTCCCCAGACAAATTTCAGTGTTGGCACCAGGCCAGGCCTTTGGTGGAGGTCTCAAGGCCCCAGCATGTAGAGGCTCTTTAAGAACTTGCAAAAGGGTCAGGAAACATCCCATATTTGGGAGACAAGGAAGGTAAAAACATATAAATAGGAAAAATTCCTGCATGTTGGGGCCCAGAATTTGACAGACATTTTCCTCTGGAAATGCATAATAAATGTAACTCTAAACTCTTGAGCATTGTTTGATTATTCCAATTCTCTGTAACAACTGTATTATCTATTACTGGACAAATAAAATCCTAAAATTAAAAATGCTTGCTAATAATAATAATCATTAATTGCCTCTCACAATTTCTGTAGGCCAGGATTTCAGAAGCAACTCATCTGATGGTCTTGCCTCAGAGTGTCCCTGGAAGTTATATCCAGTATGGACCAGAGTCACAGGTAACTAAGTCTCTAGTAAGGCTGAAGGATCCATTTCTAATATGGCTCATTCTCCTGGATGGCTGGTTCTTGACTAGGGAGCCTCAGTACTTTTCACATAACTCCAAAGGTTTCATAGAATGTTCTTTCAGCAGAAGGCTGGCTCGCCTGGAGAGTGAATAATTCAAGAGGTCATGGCAGAAACTGCAATGCCTTTTATGATCACTAGTATCTAAGATGCTGACTGTTACAGAATTTGGTTTTGGGTGTCTTCTCTTTAACTAGTTTATATATTCTTTGAAAAATGTAACTGTCATTCCTTCCTGGTAGAATCTGGCACAATGCTTTTTATCTGGTAAGCACTCAGATTGTAATGTATTCACAATTAATAAAAAAATTATATTTGCCAATAAGCATCAATCTTACATAATAAAACTGCAATATGCAAATTGACTGAACAGCAGAATGACCAGTCCACAGGGTGTGGGCTGGGGAGCAGGCAGTGCAACACCAGGCAAGGCATGTGTGAGAGGCAGAGGGACAGGATGACAATGGGAGGGCAGGTAGCAACAACCAGCAGTGGCGTGATAGGGAGGCAAGGCGGTACCAGCTGGTGCCATCCCAATTAGCCACCTGGTTGCCTCCCACAGCAGGAAGCAGAGGGAGGCTGGCAGTGGCAGCAGTGGCAGGGCAATGGGGGCAGCACCTCCTGATCAGCCTGCCTGGTCACCTCCCACAGAGGGAGGCCAGACGCAGTAGGACACCCTCTGAGAGCTCCTGGATTGTGAGAGGGCTCAGGTCCAGCTGAGGGCCTTTAATATTTTTATAATCAGCCATATCATGACTTAATTTTTAGGTTTTTATTGGACAATTATTATGTTCATATAAATACTTGAGGAAATTTAATTCCAATCTTCAAAATTCTTTAAACAAGTTAGGTATTTGATGGACACTCAGAAACAAGTTGCACACAATCTCATTTAGTAACTGATCATAACACTTAGTAATTTTCTTAAGTATTATGTTTATATGTTTGAGAGTTTTCATTTACTTTTGTTGTTATAAATTCAGTATTTCTAAACTATTAGTATCCCTAAAGAACAAAATTAATTGCTAGTTTTAGAGTTTTATGGATATAAATGATAGGGATGCCAAATTGTTCTAAAATGAAAATACATTTAATTTTAATGGGTTCCAAATAAGCCAGTCAGAGAAAGATAAGTATCACATGATCTCACTCATATGTATAACCTAAAGAACAAAATAACCTGATGAATAAAATAGACCCAGAGAAATAAAAGCATAAAACAGACTGTCAAATCTCAGAGGGAAGGTGGGGAGAGGGAGCATTAACCAAAGAACTTGTATGTATATATGCATAACCCATGGAAACAGACAATAGTATGATGAAGGCCTAGGGCAGGGGGGCAGATATAGATAAGGGTCATTGGCGGGGGAAAGGGGAAGATCAGAGACATCTGTAATACTTTCAACAATAAATATTTTTAAATTATTTATGAATAAAAGTATTAAAAAATCTGTTGTTTGTAGTTATTGAAATAGTGACAGTTTGTCTTAGCAGGGGATGGGAGGGCAATCAGGAAAGAGCAAAGAAAAATAGTCCTGAGATGCTCACAGTGGATCAACAATCCAGACAGACAAATAAAAAGCTGCTAGGTTTTTGACACTAGTTGGGAACACAGATGATATACAAATGAAGTCTAAAGAAGGCAAGGAGAACTTCTGGTAAGAGGATGGAGGTTTTGTTCTATAAGCTCATCACATATTTGCACAATTATGTCTTTAGCAACAGAGAATATTTTGTCCCTTAGGGGCTCAGCTTTACTGGTTTTTGAAGTCCAATAGTATCATTAAGCCTTCCCAGAGTTGTTGAAATGGATAGAACAAAGGATCTAAACCATAATACAACCTAAGTGACTCATTTTTTTAATATATTTTATTGATTTTTTTTTTTTACAGAGAGGAAGGGAGAGGGATAGAGAGCTAGAAACATTGATGAGAGAGACATTGATCAGCCGCCTCCTGCACGCCCTTTACTGGGGATGTGCCCACAACCAAGATACATGCCCTTGACCGGAATCGAACCTGGGACCCTTCTCTATCCACTGAGCCAAACCGATTTCAGCCAAAGTGACTTATTTTAAAGTTTGTCATGGCCATCACACCACTCTGCACACATTGCTTGGGATCACACAATTGGTTACCATCTATGAGGGAGCAGAAAGAACTGCACAGCCATTGTAATTGAGCAGAATTCCTGCATTGTTCTTCTCTTTTAATTTCATGTTTTAATTATGGTTTATATTCAATATAATTTTGTATTAGTTTAATGTGTACAGCATAATGATTAGACCATGATATACTTTACAAAGTATTCCTCCCAAGTTTTCTGGTAGACACCTGGACATGTAGTTATTACAATATTATTGACTATATTCCCTGTGTAGTACTTTACAAACTCTGATCATTTTGTATCAATTGGTACTGCTTTTTATGGCTTTTTATTATTTCTAAGGACTTAAAATCATCTTAAATATACCTATTCCATCATAAAATTAATCAATATCTAATTCCACTTACTTTACCTAGTGAGACATTTAAACAATTACATTTCTAATTTTGCTTAATCTGAACTTGTGTTAATGCTAGAATTTGCAAATATTGTACAATGATTCATAATTTAATATTTAGGTATATAATTTCTATCAATTTTCTTTTAAATTAATCCAAACTCTATACTAGTTTTTATTGAAATAAATTTATTTAGTTATGGTAGAAAGAAGATCAGAGTTGGAGTTAGAAAAACTCATGTCTAAATATCAAATTTTCTACATATTTCCCATGTTACCATAAATTTATCACTTAACTTCTCAGTGTCATCTCAGTTCAATTCTATGTAAAAGCAAGGATAATACTATTCTGTCCTTTATAAAATTGCAGTGAAAATCCCTAGTAACAAAAGTGTTTTACAAGAATGACGCATGTTAAAGTTTTTACCTTACACCTAAAATATGGAAGCATAACACATCCACTAACATCCAACATTTCTTCTGTTTCATTTTCTATCACCACCACCACCAGCTGGCCCAGATAAGCTAAGTAATTATGTTAACTGATCTATTATAAGCTTTTGATCTCATAGAAGTGGTCCATTGGTTAAACTGTATGATCCTAGTATAGATTTTCAGCTACTAATGTCCCTTCCAAGCCTTAGTCATAGTTTCCTACTAAAATTTTGAGAGGACTGGAACAATTTTTTCACAGATCAATTTTATTTTAATCCCATATGGTATGAGATGAAACTGTTTTCTAGCCCCCTTCTTTATCTATGTCCAAATAATTTGATGAAGCTCTTAAAGGTCTTTTAATGCTGTGAACATGAAATAATATCAAGGAGGAAAAAATGGACCTGACATTTGATTACCATTAAAAAGAATAAGTCAACAAAAATAATCTTAGAATAAAAAAATCATGGTTTAGCCATATTCATTGTTCAAATTAAAGGTATTAAATAACACCAATCTAGAGGCTGGCTTAGTTCCTTTGTGGTACATTGCATGGTTAATTTCCATGTAAGGAAGAGGAGTACTTAAGAATAACTGTTTCCACAGAAATCATGGTAAGGTTGTTCAGACCAAACAGTTGATAACGCCTTCCCCTTGACATTTTCTAGGCCTCAGTCATCTCTTCAGTGATCTATGGCATGGAACAGTAGGGGTTTAACCAAGAAGGAAGATCCAAAGCTATTACTACAGGAAAATGTAGCCAGGTTCCACAGTTAGTGAGAATGAAATTTCTTTGAGAAGGGTTCTTCAAGCCTTCACAAAGAAATGTCAGCTTTGCCACCTATGTGTCTGGTGTCTGATGAATTAGACAAGCAGCAGTAGACGCTCTGTTCTCCAGGCACTTGCCAAAGAATAAAAGCTTGAAATATCTGCTCAGTGTTGCTATAAGCCTATGGAAACAAATGATATTTCAGAAGGATATTGCTCAAAGTCCCTCATATAGATAGAAATCCACGTAATATATTCCTTTTGGCATTTAGTACCAAGGAAATGTTTGTTTTACTTTATGAATTGCTATGTTTTATTTAATCAAATGTAAGTATAAAACAAATCTATCTGCTGGCAAAGGTATATTTAGAAGTATATTTAGTAGCAAATATATAATTGTAGCCTGCAATTTTAATTCCATTCCTTTTCTCACTTTATAGTGTTTGGTTTCCATTCTAGTATATGTAGATGTAAATAGAAGGCAGCAGGAAAAGAGGAAGATTAAATATAAGATAAACTAACTCCATAAAAGAAACCATAGGTAAGATGCTACAGCTGAGCAGGTCTATTGAGGATAGAACACTGTGGATGTTTCTCATTTACACAGTCGCCAACTGTTGGAGCCATCTCAATGGTACATAACACACATGTAAATGTACACATACATATACACACATCATCATCATCATCATCATGCAATTAAGCCATTTTTTAAAGTAAAACATAAATAACAAATAAATGAACCTTACAGTTTCAAACTTTTATCATACATGAAATAGCAAGGCCTGAAAACATAAGAAAAATGTCTATATTATTTGGGTTAAAAATATTGTCAATATCTCCTGAAAGCAAACCCCTAAACGTAACTTGACTAATTCATACTCATTACTCAAGAGTCATCTTTATAGTTATCATCTCCTAGGAACTGGTCAAATCCCCAAAACTCTAGACATAGTGAAACTCCTGCCCTGTAGCCCATGGAGTCTGCCATGACCTGGACTGTTGGCTGTGAATATCCTGAGATCAGAAACTCAATTTTATTTCTGAAGCCCCAACAATTATCATAAGCACTTGTATATAATAATGACATCAAAATATTTATAGAGTAAATATAAAAATAGATAATATCAGTTCTCTTAATCATATGAAGCAAGATTGCAAAGACAATAATAGTTAGAGACCAAAATCAGGTTTTAAAAATTAAATTATGAAATTATACAATGAAATAAATGAGCTCCTTTGTATGTTGTTCAAACATCAATCTCAATCATGCTCATTTAAAGAGAATTGGTATGATTATTATAAGTAGTACAATTCACATCCACATTAGTAAAAGATATAAGTGCTCTCTAATTAGAAAAGAAATATATATATTAAACACTAGAGGCCCAGATGCATGAAATTTGTGCACAGGTAGGGTCCCTAGGTAATCAGGGCCAATCAGGGCCTTCTGGCGGCTGGCCAGGGCCTCCCTTTGTTCCACGCCTCCCCCTGCTAGTGGGCGCACATCACAGCAAGTGGCCAAACTTCTGGTCAGTTGAACTCTTGAGGGGGGACATTTTCATGTTAGCCTTTTATTATATAGAACTAGTGTTCTGGTACATGAAATTCATGCATGTAGGGTGGTGGGGAAGAGTGTCCCTCAGCCCAGCCTGCACCCTCTCAAATCTGGGACATTCCTTTCACAATCCTGGCTCCCAACTGCTTGCCTGCCTGCCTGCTTGCCTGCCTGCCTGATTGCCCCTAACCACTTCTGCCTGCCAGCCTGATCACCCCCTTACCACGCCCTGCCAGGCTGATTGATGCCTGAACTACTCCCCTGCAGTTGTGGTTGCCCCTAATTGCCCTCCCCTGCTGGCCTAGTAACCCCCCAACTGCCCTCATCTGCTGGCCTTGTCACGCCTAACTGCCCTCTCCTGCTGCCTGATCACACAACTGCCCTTCCCTGCTGGCCATCTTGTGGTGGCCATCTTTGACCACATAGGGGCGGCCATCTTGCATGTTGGAGTGACAGTCAATTTGCATATTAGCCTTCTATTAGATAGGATGATTATCCTTTAATTTATAATCTATATATAGAAAAGGCTAAAATGCAAAGTGTCTCCTCAGGGACACTTGAGGGAATCAACAGGGAGACTGGAGACCAGGAGACAGGGAGTTCAATCACTCACTATGACATACACTGACCACTAGGGAGCAGCGCAGAATGAAGGAAGGCCCCAGCTGGTAACTGGAAGGCCCCAACTGGCCCTGATCACCAGCCAGGCTTAGGGAGCCCACCCATGCATGAATTTTGTGCACTGGGCCTCTATTATATTATAAAAATAAAACCTTTTGCAGATACCAAGTAAACATGTTCAATTGAATTCTTCAAGGCAAATTGAAACTCACCTCATGTAGAATTTTAAAATGTATAAACTTCATCAAATATAGTCTACGCACCATTGTAGCATTACTAAAAAAGTCAGAAGAGACATTAACACCATGGAATACTACACAGCAATAAAAAAGTATCTCTTGGAGAGATTAAAAATGATGGTGGAGTAAGTAGATGCTACACAGACACACTCCTAGGACCAAACTAAAATAAAATAAAACAAACCTGAATAATCAGAGAGAATCCTGACAACCAAGAATGGAAAATGGAGACCACATAGAAACTGTAGAAAAGACAGAGGTAAGTAAAGGGCTGGCCAAGCTCCCATAGACAAAGCTGAAGTTCCAGAGAGAGATCTCAGCTTGTGATGGGTTGTCACTGAGAACTCTGGGGTCTCATCCCCAAGCTGAGTCCCAGCAGATGAAGGGAGTTAGCTTGACATATAAGCTGACATGGTAGGGGTCATGTGGAAAACAAAGGCAGGTGGAACATATGCAGGGGGAGACCTGGACATTTGAGCAAGCCTATTTGCAGAAACCAACCAGGTAGCAATAATAAAATGTTTTTGGACTCTGAGTGGGAGTCATGTGAAACTAGGGAGGGTCTACAACAATAGGTGATGCATAGAAACAGGAAGTTCAGATCTGTTGCTGGGCAAGAACAATGAGGGCATCAACCAGGAGATGTCAGAGACAGATATAGAGCAGGCTCAGAGCAAATATATACGTCTATCCCTGGACTACAAGGCTTCATGGGCAACCCATTATTGGGGCCTTCTCCCCATGCAGGGAGTTTTTATCTGCTTTTAATAAATTTTTCACACTTTTGCCTAAATTTTCTGCTCTACAGAGCTCATTCTTCGGTATCACAAGACATGAGCCTGGGAAAAATCCTCAGCTCACCTTTCTGGTTATCATCCCCTGGGGGTTCAGTCCAGGATCTAACCTCTCTATATCAAGCAGTGAGCCTATGGACCCTATTGCTTCTTTTGATGTTTCCTTTATAACTTTTTTAAATATATTTTTTATCGATTTTTTTACAGAGAGGAAGGGAGAGGGATAAGAAAGTCAGAAACATTGATGAAAGAGAGACATCGATCAGCTGCCTCCTGCACTTCCCACACTGGAGATGTGCCTGCAAGCAAGGTACATGCCCCTGACCGGAATCGAACCTGGGACCTTTCAGTCCGCAAGCTGATGCTCTATCCACTGAGCCAAACCGGTCTCGGCCCTTTATAATTTTGAAGGCATTGTCGGGTGCCCATCAGCCACTTAATCAGGCTGTCGTCTCCAGTGGACATTTTCTCTTTCACTTTCCAAATTCAGTCTCTGGCTTTTGGACAATTAAAGCAGACATGGGTCAGTTAAAAGCTTTAGGGTGGCTGCTACATAAAATGGCTCCCAAGGAAAAATAAACTGGTTGCCAGTCTAGGTTAGAGAGCAGTAGGCTTCTGCCAGTTGCAAGACAAAGTCCAACCAACAACCAAATGAGCGCTTGGGTCCCTGCCCAGGGTCTGAGGATCAAAGAGGCAGATTCCTCCCTCTGGTTTGAGATCTTGAATGTCCTTAAATGAGTAAGAACCTCAGAGATGTCTGGGGTTGAACCTTAAGAGGTGCAAGGGTCTCATACAACTATAATTAAACTTTGACCCTTCCAGGGAGTACACATAGGGGCTGGTTACCCAGTGTTCTGGGTCCTCATGCTGTTTCAGACAGCTTCGAAGAGAAACTGAGACCAATAAGAGGAGGAAACTGGCCAACCATTTCACCACCTCTGGGAGTTCCCTCCACAAGTAGCACATTTTGACCCACTATATAGAGCCCAACCTTGACCTATTCCATTGTTAGGATTTATGTTGGCAGAGATCTACTCAAATGTCCCTGCCTTTTTCCTCCTCCAGCCCAAGGTTGAGGGTAGAGGGAATGATAATTTTTTTTGAATCCTGGTCCAGGCCAGTTGTCCTGCCATTCTTGGTGTCCCCTACTACAAATGGACATAGCCATGCATGAGCAGAGGATGCCCTCATCCCTTCAATGGCTCCTTGGACCTGACCCCCACAGACTTGATTTCTTCTAGCTTTTTCAGTGACCTTGTAGAGACCAGAGAGAATTTGGGCCTTCAATAGAATGTTAGGGGAGCAAAGGAGGAAATACCTTTGCCTGAGGGGAACAGCTTGCCCCTGGTATTCGTGTCATGCCATGTGCCCAAAAGCATTTGGAGTCATTTGGGGAGGTAGATTAGGGCATCTTCCATACATCAGGGCAGTAGACCACCAAACAGAATGGAGAAAGATTACAGGGCTGGGTTTACAACCATGCTCCAGACCCTTTGGCACTTTCTAAAACATTCCCTTGCAGTTCCTATGACCTTTGAAATGCAAGTACCCAAGAATAACTGGGCCATCTTTAAAAGTGCAAAGTTCTGGGAAAAACTTAGTCACGTGTGCACATCAAATTAACTAATTTCAGCTTAGATTGCTAGATCGCCAGCTTTTACTAGTACGTTTGTTGGTAAAAGTATATAAAGTGGATTTGGAGTTATTATAATGTCTTCTGCTTTGTTAAAGGTGTGCTTTGAGATAAAGGATGTTTATAATATGATCATAAGGGTCCACTTAAGGAATACTGATTTGCTTTTCTTGGTTATTGGAAATTAAGGCTTCTAAGAATTATTGGTTGGAAATTGTATGATTTTGGTTACAAAAAACATGGTTACATAGATATATTTTGAAAATTAGTTATTTCTAAAAGTTTTAAAGGTTTGCAAATATTACAGAAGGTTTGTAAAAAACATATATGTGTGTGTGTGTGTGTGTGTGTGTGTGTGTGTGTGTGTGTATTAAAAGGGAGTTAAAACAAGGCCAAAAAGAAAGTGTGGGCAGTTTGCAGCAGCTTGTAAACAACAAACCATTATCTTCCCCACCCAAAGATACAGAGAAAATGATTAATAACAAACAAACAAACAAAAAACCTCCCTAATGAACCAATGCAGAAAGTGAGAGTGGATGGGGAAATGAAAAAAGGGCTATTTTACTACCTAGGCACAGAAGCCAACAGTCTCAAGGATTGGCAAGATAAAGATGTCAGGTGCTTCTCATGATTTCTGGGAAGGCCACACACACACACAAAAAAAGAGGAACTTTAAGAATTAATCTGTACCAGAATATTCAACAGAGAAATTTTAGGACAGGAAGGTGTATGATGCTTCAGACACCCACCCATCCTGCTCTTCAGATTGGCTGGGGTCCCATTTATACTTCATGAGCAAGAAATATAGGTTTATTTACCTTACTCTTTCAATTAAAATGCATACTTTAATTGCTTTGATAAATTGTCTTTTCAAAATGCAGTCAAGGTCTAGCATATGAGAAGACAAAATTTGAGTTTTGTAACTTTTGTTAAAAGTATTGCTAATTTTTAAATTTTATTTCTCAAATACAATAAAACAAAACAATTTAGTAAATTCAGTAAATTGTATATTTTTCTCCATACCTAATCTCTCCAGAATTTGGCAATTCATAATAAATAAGTCATAGTAAATGTGTTTATTTTCATGAAATCAGTAAGACCAGTTTTGTTAACCAAGACTTTGATTGGAGTGTCTTGTCTGAAAGAGACATGACTGGACTCTGGATGTCACCAGAAAACTTGAAGCCAAGGTGAGTGAGCACCTTAGAAAAAAGCCTGGTACCTTGCTTGTTCAACTGGTTCATGGCAGTGTTTCCAGATAAAGAACAAAGTTTGCTTGCCTGAGCAACAGCAAAAAAGGAACCTCAAGCCATTTTAGGAACCTCAAAAACTTGAAGAATTCACCCAAGTCTACAGATATGGCAGAAAAGCCTGTTGACAACTTGGTGGCTTGGCTTCTTTTCCCAAAGGAGTTCATTAAAGCTTGATCATGAGATCCCAGCAAAACAGATTTTAAAAGAGCCTGTAAGTCAATTACTATTCTTATTGTATTCATACAAACAATCAGGCCAAATTGAAACTAAACATAATATATAATAAATTGGTCTTTATTTTGTAAATTAGTCTTTAGGGAGAAAGATTTTATTTCAGCAGACTCTATAATATACAATTGTAAATAGACTCCAATTGTTTCAAAGTTTTATGAATTGAATTGATACTAAATGTGTCTAGTTTTCCTGGATTAGTTTAACTTCAACTCTCCAGATTAATACCTGATTTTCTCCCATCCTTAGACTTGGAATCGATGAACGCTAAAACAGTTTTCTTTCACTGGATCACTTGTCATAATTTTTGTTGTTCAGTTTATCTATACCAGGTTACAACTCTACTGACACACAGAGAATATCACTTCTAATTACCATCGCCACCTCCCAGGCCTCATTGTCTATGACAGGGAACAAGGATTTCTTGACTCTGGAAAAAAAATATCACCCCCATTAATATGGGATTTGTCATTTTCTGATGTGTTAAAAAGAAAATTGTATCTTTTACATGTAATCTTTTAGTCAAAAAAGTTTGACAATCTTCCTGGGATTTAAATTTTAAGAAACTAGCCTTAAACTTGTGTGGGCCAGAGGGGACTCTAGTCCCTAATAGAATTGTATGAAAGCCTAGGAGGGATTAACCCTGTTTAGGAGGCACCTACCCATGTGCTGGAGGGTACATATGGGCCCTGGAGTAAAGGACTCTTTTAATATAAAAAATAAATTAAAACAAAGTACTGGGAAGAAAGCCAAAGAGGACTAGAATAAGACCTTCAATATTATTTGCAGTGCCCCTCCATGTTCCCAGATAGATCATCACATACTAAATACCTATATCATCAAGATGATTACCTCACCAGTGGGTTTAGAGTCCTAGTCTTGACTAGAATAGAGCTACACCCTTTCTACATAGGTCCCTCATTACTGACAGACTATGGAGACCAGGATGAAAAAGATAGATTTTTTGATGGTTAGGGTGATTATTCTCCCTAGAGCTCCAGGTACTGACCAAATTCTCTGAGCCCTCTGCGTAGAGGCCCTTTTTAAAAAACTCATTTGGGTACTTCAGAAACATTGGAAAAATCTCAGACCCTTTCAATCAGAAACATGAGTTAGTACAGGCTTCCCAACATCCAAGAAAGAGTGCCTGGTAAAAGGAAGGACCATTTGGTAAGTACACACAGTCCAAAAGGTCAGTTCTGTTAGTGGGCTCATACTCACAGATTTTCTCTACAGGCACCTAGGTCTTGCTGGTAAGTGATGGCTATTCCCGTAGAACCTCACTTAGGATTGCACACAATGAGGCACTCATCAGGGTTAATACCCTTTTCCTTGGAGGGGGATGACCCTGCCAGGAAAGTGGAGTAATTGCACAGAAGATGCTAGATATCTTTCTGTGTGTTTTCTTTCAGATGGAAAGGGCATTGTCTGCAACCCATGAGAGCAAAACTTTGAGCTGCATTCTTTTTTTCAATATTTTTTATTAATTAAGGTATTACATATGTGTCCATATCACTACCCAGCTCACTCCCTTACATGCCCTCACCATCCAGTGTTTTTCGTCTATTGGTTATGGACCACAAGTCCTTTGATACAATCTATTCCATGCTTCTCTGCCTCTGTATCTATTTTTTGGTTCATCAGGTTATAATGTTCTTTATTATTCATAAATGAGTGAGATTATGTGGTATTTTTCTTTCATTGCCTGGCTTGTTTCACTTATCATAATGCTTTTCAATTCCATCCATACTGCTGCAAATGGTAAGAATTCTTTTTTTTAAAAAAGCAACGCAGTATTTCATTGTGTAGATGTACAAAGGTTTTCTAATCCACTCATATGCTGATGGGCACTTAGGCTATTTCCAAATCTTAGCTATTGCAAATTGTGCTGCTATGAACATAGGGGTGCATATATCCTTTCTGATTGGTGTTTCTAGTTTCTTGGGATATATTCCTAGAAGTGGAATCACTGGGTCAAATGGGAGTTCCATTTTTAGTTTTTTGAGGAAACTGCATATTGTTCTCCACAGTGGGTGCACCAGTGTGCATTCCCACTAGCAGTGTACGAGAGTTCCTTTTTCTCTACATCATCGCCAACACTTGTCGTTTGTTGATTTGTTGATGATAAACATTGTGACAGGTGTGAGATGGTACCTCATTGTCGTTTTATCATTTTTATTGTTTAAAGTATTACATGTAGTAGTACATATATCTCCTTTTTTTCCCCATTGATCTTCCCCCAGTCTCACCTAACCCCTGTGGCATAACCTCATCCCACCCCCTACCCCAGTGTCTTATGTCCATTTGTTGTGTTTATATGTACACATACAAGTCCTTAGGTTGATCGCTTTTCTCCCTCCCCAACATTCCCTTGCTTTCCCGCTGTAATTGACAGTCTGTTTGATGCTTTACTGCCTCTGTATCTTTTTGTTCATCAGACTATGCCATTCATT
The DNA here is from genome assembly GCA_004026805.1 of Lasiurus borealis. NCBI lineage: Eukaryota > Metazoa > Chordata > Mammalia > Chiroptera > Vespertilionidae > Lasiurus > Lasiurus borealis. The sequence continues at coordinate 90,877 of PVJN01000751.1, forward strand.
AAACTCCACAAATGAGTGAGATCAGGTGATATTTATCTTTCTCTGCATGGCTTATTTCACTTAATCTAATGCTCTCCAGGTCCATTCATGCTGCTGCAAAGGCTAAGAATTCTTTCTTTTTTACCGCAGTGTAGTATTCCATTATGTAGATGGGCACTTAGGCTGTTTCCAAATCTTAGCTATGGTGAATTGTGCTGCTATGAACATAAGGGTACATATATCCTTTCTAATTGGTGTTTCTAGTTTCTTGGGTTATATTCTTAGAAGTGGGATCATTGGGTCAAATGGGAGTTCCATTTTTAGTTTTTTGAGGAAATCCATACTGTTCTCCATACTGGCTGCACCAGTCTGCATGTCCACAAGCAGTGCATAAGGGTTCCTTTTTCTCCACATCCTCACCAACATTTGTGGTGTGTTGATTTGTTGATGATTGCCATTCTGACAAGTGTGAGATGATACCTCATTGTTGATTTGATTTGCATACCTCAGATAATTCGTGACTTTAAGGATGTTTTTATATGTCTCTTGACCTTCTTTCTGTCTTCTTTTGAAATGATTCTATTTAGGACCGTCACCCATTTTTTTTTTTGATCATTTATCTTCTTTTTATTAAGTTGTATAAGTTCCATGTAGATGTCGGACATTAAACCTTTATGATAACATTTGCAAGTATGTTCTCCCATACAGTGGGCTTTTTTATTGTTTTGTTGATGGTTTCTTTTGCTGTGCAAAAGCTTTTTATTTTGGTGTAGTCCCATTTGTTTATTTTATCTTTTGTTTCCATTGCTCTAAGAGGAGTATTGGTAAAGAAATTGCTTTAGCATATGTCTGAGATTGTGCTGCCTGTGGATTCCTCCAGTATTTTCATGGTTTCTCATCTTAGGTTTTGAGTTTATTTTTGTGTATGGTGTAAGTTGGCGGTCTAGTTTCATTTTTTTAATGTATCTGTCCAATTATCCCAATACCATTTAATGAAGAGACTGTCTTGACTCCATTGTATGTTCATGCCTCCTTTGTCAAATATTAATTGAGCATAGTGGTTTGGGTAGATATCTGGATTCTCTATTCTATTCCATTGGTCTATATGTCTGTTTTGTGCCAGTACCAGGCTGTTTTGAGAACAGTGGGTTTGTAATACAGCTTGATATCTGCTATCGAGATCCCACCTATTTTATTCTTCTTTCTCAGGATTGCTGTAGCTATTTGAGGACTTTTTTTTATTCCAGATGTATGTTTTCAGAATTCTCTCTAGGTCTGTGAAATATGCCATTGGTCTTTTAATGTAGAGTACACTGAATCTATAGATTGCTTTGGGTAGTATGGACATTTTAATGATGTTGATTCTACCAACATCTTTTACGTCTTTTTCTATCTATTTTTTCAGTGTCTTGTAGTTATCCGTGTATAGGTCTTTTACCTCCTTAATTAAGTTTATTTCTAGGTATCTTAATTTTTTTGGTGGGATGGTAAATAGGATTACTTTTTTAGTCTCTCTTTCTGTAAGTTCATTATTAGTGTATAGAAATGCCATAGATTTTTTGGCTTTAATTTTATATCCTGCAACATTGCCGAATTTATTTATTAAACCTAATAGTTTTTTGATGGAGTCTTTCAGGTTTTTTATGTACAGTATCATGTCATCTGCAAATAAGAACAGCTTTACTTCTTCTTTTCCAACTTGTATGTTTTTTATTTCTTCTTCTTGTCTGATTGCAATGGCCAGTACTTCCAGTACTCTGTCAAACAGAAGTGGTGAGAGTGGGCATCCCTGTCTTGTTCCTGTTCTTCGGGGAAATGATTTTAGGTTTTGCCCATTGAGTATGATGTTACCTGTGGGTTTATCATATATGGCTTTTATTGTGTGGAGTATGATCCTTCTATTTCCTTTTTTGAGAGTATTTATCAAGAAAGGGTGTTGGATTTTGTCAAAAGCTCTTTCTGCATCAATTGATATGACTATCTGATTTTTATCTCTCAGTTTGTTTATGTGATGTATCACATTTATTGATTTGCGGATATTGTACCATCCTTGCTAGGGTAGTGCTCTCAGCTTGGCCCTTGCATTGAAGCAGTGTGATCAAGGAGTCCGTGGGCAGGTATCCAGAAATGGGGGACTCCAATTTCTAATGCTGGGGCAGCAAGCCCTTGTGTGGATAATTGCGTGCCCAGTGGGGGCTCACTGGGGTATCCAAAGAGCTGCCTTTGTGGCTTTGGGCTCAGGAGACCTGTGTTCTGGCAAAGCACAGCTGTGGTGTCCAGAAGTTGGCATCTGTGAAGTGGGAAAACTCAGTTTTTCTTGCTGTGCCCTTGGTTGATTTCATACATACCCAGTAGTGGCTCACAGAGTACACTGGAGCTGATTACCAGGGTGGTGCAATCAGATAAGCCCTTATGCTAGAGATACATGACTGAGGTATTCCTGGGAAGGCAGGTGGGAGTGAGGGAAGTCTGCATTTCTACTACCAGGGGAGCCTTATTCCCTTGGTTGGGTTTGTACTCGCCAAGTGGCAGTGCATTCTGCCACCCAGAGTAGTCTTGGCACTGAATCTGCACGACCGAGATGGCTATGGGAAGGTATCCAGGAAGGGGAATCCAGAATTTCTACTACCCAGGCAGGGGGTCCTTGTTTAGGTAGCAGTGTGACTGTGGTGTCAGGAGTTAAGCCACTGGGAAGGGGGAAGTTGTACTTGCTGCTGTGAAAGCGTGCACCCTTGGAGGTGGAGTTCCCCGGGTCTATGGGTCTGCAGGTGGGGCAGCAGGATTTTGGCTGGAATGGCTGCCAGATCACAGTCAGTGTCCTAGGCCTGTCTAGTTCCTAGAAGTAGTTCTACCCTTCAAGATGTCATGGGCTCTGTGCCCGTGCCCATGTCTCACAGTCCCAGGAGTGTCCACAGCGCTGGTAATCTCTCTCTATCCATGAGAGCCTGGTCTGCCAGTCACTGCTGCTCCTGCTGGATTTACCTATCCCTCACTCAATCACACACACACTACACACACCCACACATTCTCCTTTTACCCCCTCATTCATTCACACCCTCTCCCTCACTTCTGTCCTGTGTGTTGCCATCTTCTATTCCCTGCAGTCTTAAACATTAGAATTTATTTGATCCACAAACATTGAAGAAAAAGCACCTAATTTTCTTTTGTACCCAGGCTTGGCCCCATATCAAATGACCAATAGACATGGTTCCCAGAGAGAAGTATTAACTATAATACCATCTTGCAATTAAATCTTTTCCATAGGATGGGAGGAAAGTACTCTAAATTCTCATATATGCAAACTTGCTTTTCTTTAAGAAACAATAAAAAATTATGTCAGCAATGCAAAATTGAACCCTAGCTATTGACAGCCTTGACCCAAAACAATACCCAAGAATCAAAAACCCCTAAGAGGTGATCAAAGCCTAGAGACACACAGAATACTCATAAGCCATCTTGTTCTCCTTATAATACAGAACTCCTTGAAGTACAAATCCTAAGGGGGAATCAGCCACCAAGGCCCCTGACTACCATCTGGCCTCTCCAGGCAATGGCAGGGAAATAGTTTTGACCCACCTAGGTCCAGGTATCATTTTCCATACAGGACTTAAAACAAATTTAAAAAATGATTCCATCCCTAACAAGCTGGTTGGCCCCTCTTTTCAGCCCTTTGTTTAGCTATTTCTATTGCTTATCTTTGGCTCTTGCTTATTAAACCTCCTAACACATTTTTGTTTCTTCTGGCATAGAGGCTAAAACTCCAACTGGTCCTCCAGATGAAACCACAAATGGAAGCCACAACCTTCTTCCATGGACTCCCTAAATCACCCGCATCCAATGTGACCCTAAGAACTGCTTCCAATTCGTGTCCTTTTTCAGCAGAAAGTAGCCAGAGTGATCATTGCCTCTGCTCCCGACAGCAGTTGAGGGTCTCTTAATCAGAGAGTGAATTAAGAGGACTTAGATCAACATGCAAACAGACAGGGCAGTTCAGTGGAAAGCAAAAGCAGGTGAAACATAGGCAAAGGCAGACATGGCATTTGAACAAACCTAGTCACAGGAACCAACCAGGCATAAATAAATAATAATATAATGTCTTTATATTCATGTAAAACTAGGGAGGGTCTGCAACAATAAGGAGAACTGATGCATAGAAACAGGGAAAGTTCCGGTCTGTTACTGGGTAAGAACAATTAAGGGAATCAATCAGGTGATGAGAAGGATAGGTATAGGGCTTGTAGCACATAGATATCCCTAGACTATAAGGCTTCACCGACAACCCATTATTTGGGCTCCCTCCATGCAGGGAGACTGAATCTACTTGTAATGAATTTTCTACACTTTTGCTTAAATTTTCTGGTTTGCAATTTCATACTTCAGCTTCACAAGACAATACTGCATGGTTAAAACCTTGACTCACTGCTCTGGTTACCACAAAGAGCATCAGAACTGAGAAAGGTGCCCACATAACATCTGGCTGTGGAAATCATCAGGGCTGCTGCCTGCCAGGGAGAAATGGCTTGAAATGCAGGCAGCCTCTTAAAGGCCCAATACACAAAGTTTTGTGTATAGCTACTCACCTTTTGTTCCAGTAGAGAAGCAGTTCTCAACTTGTGGATTGAGACCCCTTTGGGGGTCGAATGACCCTTTCACAGGGGTCACCTAAGACCAGCGGAAAACACCTATTTCTCATGGTCTTAGGAACCAACAGACTGCTCCTCGGTGTAGCAAAGTGTAGCAATGTAGTTTACTGTTGTCATATGAAGACTGTTACCCATGATACACCACGATTCAAGACAAAATTTCATTTATTTGTAATCAGAAATAAATATTTCACAATATATAATTACATTTGTTTTTGTGATTAATCATTATGCTTTAATTATGTTCAATTTGTAACAATGAAAATACATCCTGCATATCAGATATTTACATTACAGTTCATAACAGTAGCAAAATTACAGTTATGAAGTAATAATTTTATGGTTGGGGGTCACCACCACATGAGGAGCTGTCTTAAAGAGTCAAGGCATTAGGAAGGTTGAGAACCACTGCAGTAGAGGGAGGACAGGGTGAACTGGAGCTATTTAAACAAAAGCTAGGGTTGAGGGTTCTGGAGTTAGAGCTCAGAAGGCAGACATTGGAATTTCCTGCATTGAGTCATTCCCTCACTCTGCCAAAGTCATCTTTCTCAGACAGATCTTTGCTACCCAGTGGTTTTTGCCTGAGGGGAAGACAAATGAGCCAACCTATGGGAAAACAACCTGTCCCATTGTGTGGAGTTTCAGAGATCCATTAAGGGACTGAGAATAACAATTAGCCTCTAGGCAGAAGCAATTGCCACAACCTGTAGGAAAACCTCTCGCCACACCTGTGGACCATTGCCTGCGGGCTATCAAGACTGAATCTAATCAGTATGTAGGCAGAAGTGATTTCTGGAGGCTTTGACACTTTGTCTGATCTAATTAGTCAAAAACAGTAAACAGTGCTGCACTAGAGATTGAGAGGCATAGAAGATCTACCTAAAAAAGAATCACAAACCCAAACAGAATGAAAATGAGGAGACAAAGAAATAACCCCCAATGAAAGAACAAGAAAATTCTCTAGAAGAAGAGGTAAATGAAATAGAGATAAGAAACTTACTTGATATAGAGTTCTGAATAATGATGGTAAAGATGCTCAAAAGCATGAGAAAATATATAGTACCTATGAAAACAAAAATAAAGAATGATATAAGACAAATAAAGAGCACATTGGAAGAAATACCCAGCAGACTAGGGGAAGCTGAGGACTGGATCATTGAAATAGAAGACAGGATTGAAAAACATCACTCCATCAGGAAACCAAAATAAATAAATAAATAAATAAATAACAATTAGAAAACAACAGGATAGCTTAAGGGAGCTGTGGGACAACATGAAATATATCAATCCTATATAATAAAGAGCTAATATGCTAATTAGACAAGATGGTAGAACAACCTTTGGGAATGACCAGTAGGCAGGGGGCAGGGCTGCAAGGTATCCAGGGCCTTGAGGGCTGAATTAGCCAGGACCTGGAGGGCCAAGCCCCTTGCACATATTTCATGCATTAGGCCTCTATTATTCACAGAACAGATGTACCAGAAGGGGGGAAAAGTGAGCAAGAGATAAAGAATCTGTTTGAAGAAGTAATGGCAGAAAAATTCCATAACCTGGTGAAGGAAAAAGTAACACAAGTTCAGGAGAGTCCAAGCAAGAAAAATCAAACAGGCACATGCCCAGACATTTCATAATTAATATGCCAAAAATTAAGAATGGAGAGAGAAGGCAGCAAGAGAAAAGAATTTGTTACCTACAAAGGAGCTCCCATAAAGCTCTCAATTTTATTCTCATAAGAAACTCCACATGCCAGAAAGAAATGACAGGAAGTAATCAATGTAATGAGCAGCAAGTGTCTGAAACCAAGATTACTATAACCAGCAAGGCTCTCATTCAAAGTAGATGGTGAAATATAGAGCTTCCTATTAAAAAAAGAAAGAAAGAAAGAAAAAGACTAGACAAATTTATCACCACCAAGCTTGCATTGCAAGAAGTGCTAAAGGGACAGCTGCAAAGAGAAGAAATAGAGAGAGAAACCTAGGCACAGATAATTAAAATGACAATAAATAGGAGAGAACCAAGATGGCAGCATAAGGTATACACCTATACATGCTACCTCTCACAACCACACCAAAACTACAACTAAAAGACAAAATGACTATCCCCCAGAACCATGGGGAAGCTGGTGGAGTGGAAGTTCTACAACTAGAAGGAAAGAAAAAAGTACATTGAGACCTGGTAGGATGTGCAGAGGCTCAGAAATGCAGAGATACGGAGACGTGTGAATTGGGTTGCTGTGCACTGTTTTTTTCAATTGGGAGGGAGTTACAAGTTCCTGACTGCTCTGAACTCCAGTTTCCAGCAAGATTCTGGGAGAACCTGGACTGTTTGACATCAGGCAGAAAGGGAGGGTGGCTCTCTCACAGAGGTATGCACAGAAATCACTGTTTACTGCGCTGGGGTGTGGGACACATGACATGGGACATGGAAACACAAAGACACAGAGAGGCGACTGACAGCCATCACTGTTTGCCATGCCCTAGCAATTCCCTAAGACCCTGCCCTGCCCAATTTACAAACCCATTGAGCTGTGTTCAACAGCTTTTGCATATGAATGGCCTTCCCTCTAGCAGCTTAACCTAACAAATTGAAACTGGGTCAGACAACTCTAAAACTTCCAAACTCCAAACAAAGAGGAGAAATCTGCAGAGCTCCCTCAGACACTAATTGACTTGCACCTTCTTGGAGATCCAGGAACCAGTGTACCTAGAGGTCAGTGTGAGACAACACTAGATTTCAACTACTCACTTACACAAGTGACACACTCAAGAGGCACTTGGTGAGCACCAAAGCCCCACTGAAGCAAGTCCTGCCCCATAGGGGTGTCTCCAGCACAACAGTTCTTCCATTAATATACACAGTTAATCCTCACAGTCAATTGGCCTGGAGGTCAATTCCTCCCAGTGTACCAATAGCAATCAAGGCTTAATTACAACAATACTGTGTACCTAGCCCACAAAGGGGAGAACCAAGAGTGTCCACCTTAGGTGATTTGAGGAGGCAGAGCTACTGGGCCATAAAAGACAACTAGTAAACAAAGCCACGCCATCAACACAGGGAAGCAACCAAAATGTGGAGACAAAGAAACATGTCACAAATGAAAGAAATGGAGTAAAGCAAACTACTGGACATAGAGTTCAAAACCACATTTATAAGGTTTTTCAAGAGTCTTCTACAAACTGCCAAGAAACTTAGTGAGACCTCTGAGAAACTTAGTGAGACCTTCAAGGATCTTCATGAGAATATCAAAAAAATGGAAAAGGACCAGTCATAAGTTAAGAATACATTGTCTGAAATAAAGAATAATATACAGAAATCCAACAGCAAACTAGAGGACCCAAAATATCAAACCAAAGATCTGAATATGAGGAAGCAAAAACCACCCAACCAGAAAAAAACAAAAAGAAAAAGGAGTCCAAAAATGTGAAGATAGTGTAAGGAGCCTCTGGGACAACTTCAACTGCACCTACATCAGAATTATGGGGGTGCCAGAAGAAGAGAGAGAGCAAGATACTGAAAACCTATTTCAAAAAATAATGACTGAAAACTTTCCCTACCTGATGAAAGAAATGGACTTACAAGTTCAGGAAGCGCAAATACCCCAAACAAAAGGAATCCAAAGAGTACCACACCAAGACACATCATAATTAAAATGCCAAGAGCAAAATACAAAAAGAGAATTTTGAAAGCAGCAAGAGAAAAACAGTTACCCATAAGGGCGTACCCATATGACTGTCAGCCGATTTCTCAACAGAAACTATGCAGGCCAGAAGGGAATGGCAGGAAATATTCAAAGTGATGAATAGCAAGAACCTACAACCAAGATTACTCTACTCAGCAAAGCTATCATTCAGAATTGAAGGTCAGATAAAGAGCTTCACAGACAAGAAAAAGCTAAAGAAATTCATCACCATCAAATCAGGATTATATGAAATGCTGAAGGGTATTCTTTAAGAAGAGGAAGAAGAAGGAAAAGGTAAAGATAAAAGTTATGAACAACAAAGTGGTAACAAATACATACCTATCAACAAGTGAATCTAAAAATCAAGTGAATAAAAAATCCAATGAACAGAATAAACTGGTGTATATAATAGAATCAGGTGCATAGAAAGGGAATAGACTGACAATTCTTGGGGGGAACAGAGTGTGAGAGATGGGGAAAGAGATTGGACAAAAATCTTACACCTATGGATGAGGACAGTGGTGGGGATAAGGGCATGAGGGAGGAGAATCAGGTGGAGGGGACCTATTGGGGGGGAGAGGAACATCTGTAATAAACTGAACAATAAATATTTATTTAAAAAATTAAAAAATGACGATAAATTACCTATCAATAATAAATTTAAATGTAAATGGATTAAATGAAAAGTCATAGTGTTGCTGAATAGGTACAAAAACAGAACCTAACTTTATGCTGTCTACAAAAAAGGCATCTAAGAACAAAAGACTCACACAGGATGAAAGTAAAGGGATAAAATAAAATTTTCTATGCAAATGGAATGAAAAAAAGCTGGGGTACCAATACTCATATCTGACAAAATGGTCTTCAAAGTAAAGGTCATTAAAAAAACAACAACACAACAACAACAAAGTAACAGCCATAACAAGAGATAATGAAAGTCAATTCATAATACTAAAAGGATCAATCCAACGAACATATATAATCTTGATAAACATACATGAACCAAATATAGGACCATCTTAATATGTTAAACAAAAACACTGATGTCTAATTTTAAGGGAGAGATCGAGAACAATGCAATCATAGTAGGAAACCTTACCACCACACTGACATCAATGTATAGATCTTCTAGACAAATAAGTCAACAATGAAAAATCAATCCTAAATGACACAATAAATCAGATGGAATTAATTAATATTATCACAATATTTCACCCAAAAGCTACAGAATACACATTGTTCTCAAGTGTACATATGACATTTTCAAAGATAGACCATATGATAGGACACAAACTAAGGCTCTAGAAGTTCAAGAAGATTGAAATCATATCAAGCATCTTCTCAGGTCAAAATGGCATGAAATTAGAAATAAATTATTTAAATTATAGAGTTAATGAGTTTAATATTATTTTTCCTTGTTTCTTGGAGTAGGCTTGTAATGCTATAAACTTCCTTCTCAAGACTGCTTCCACTGTGCTCCAGAGATTTGGGTTTGTTGTGTGTTCAATATAAACACTCAAAAACATTCAAATACATGGAGGCTAAATAGCATGCTATTAAACAATGAATAGGTTATCAAAGAGATAAAATAAGAAATAAAAAAAATCCTGGGAAAAAAATAAAATGAACACATAACAATCCTGAGAGGGAAGTTCATAGCATTACAGGCTTATCAAAATAATAATAATAATAATAAACTAGTTAACCCTTCAATTTAAAGAATTAGGGGGAAAAAAGAGAATCCCAGAGTAAATAGAAGGAAGGAAATAATAAAGGCTAAAAAATAAATAAATGAAATGAAGACCAAAAATAACAATATGAAAGGTCAATACAACCAAGAACTGGTTCTTTAAAAAGATAAATAAGATTGATAAACTATTAACTAGACTCAGCAAGAGATAAAGAGGACCCAAATAAATAAAATCAGAAACAAAAACTGAGAAATAACAAACCCAATAGAAATAGAAAAGATTGTAAGAAAATACTATGAAAAAATGACATGCCAACAAGCTGGACAAGGTGGTAGAAATAGACAAATTCCTAGAAAAATACAATTTCCCAAAATGGAGTCAGGAAGAATCAGAAAACCTGAATAGGCCAATAACAACTGATGAAATAGAGGCAGAACAAAAAAACTCGCAGCAAAGAAAAGCCCTGGTATAGATGACTTCACAGGGGATTTTTATCAAACATTCAAAGAAGAACTAACAACCATACTCCTCAAACTATTCCAAAAAATCGGAGAAGGAACACTTCCTGGCTCTTTTTCATGAAGCCAGCAATATCCTATTCCAAAAGTAGTTAAAGACACTACAAAGAAAGACAGTTAGAATCCAAGATGGCAGCATAGGTAAACACCTACACTGCTGCCTCGCACAACAATTTCAAAACTACAACTAAAAGACAGAACAGACATCATCCAGAACCACAGGAAAGCTGGCTGAGTGTAAGTTCTACAGCTAGAAGGAAAGAGAGGGGCACACAGAAACCCAGAGGAATTGCAAAAAGCTAAGGTACAGAGACGCTCGGGCCGAGAGAGCGGGTGCCCCAATGCCTGGCTGGCTTTCCCTGGCGGGAGGGAAACGGAGACTCCCAACGGCATTGAACCCCTTATCTTACGACACTAAACCCCAGACACAGCCGAAACTCATACGGGGGGAGTTTGGACTGTGAAAAGAGAAAGGTGCACGGAAATTTAGGGGAGTCGCAAAAGATCAGAAGACTGATGGTGACGTGCACAGCACTGCGTGGAGGACAGATTGCTGATTGTGCCGCTGGCTTTCGCGACTAGGCGGGAGACAGACCCTCCCAACTGTGCCACCTCTGAGTCCACTGGGCCCCTGTTTCAGGTGAAACCCTGGAGACTAGGCCTCTGTGGTCCTGGTGCGCAGGGGAGCTGGAAAGGCAGCTGTCTAGAGACACTGCAGGTGAGCACGCACAAGGACCCCTCCAGCCATTGCCCAGTCACATGAGACTGAGGGGCCATGGAGGGTGGGGCCAACTGGAAGGCAAGGCGGTCCCTTAAGCCCTGAGACTCCACCCATCCCAAGCTCAACAGAGGCTTCTGTGGTTTTGCAAGTCTGGTATCATAAGGCTGAATTCAACACAGAAGTTTCCCCGGCATAGTGAAAATGCCAAGACAAGGGAAGGGATCACAAACAAAAGAAATGGAGGGAAAAAAACGAGTGGATATAGAGTTCAAAATCACATTTATAAGGTTTTTCAAGAATATGCTAGAAAAATTGGATAAAATTAGCGAGAGCCAAGAGGAGATGAAAAAGGACCAACTAGAGATGCAAGAGAGCCAACTAGAGGTGGAAAAGGTCCAACTAAAGATGATAAACGACCAAATAGAAATTAAACATACACTGACTAAAATAAAAAATATTATACAGAGTCCTAACAGCAGATTAGAGAAAGGCAAGAATCAAGTCAAAAATTTGAAATATAAAGAAGCAGAAAACATTCAACTGGAAGAGCAAGAAGAGAAAAGAATCCAAAAATGTGAACATAATGTAAGGAGACTCTGGGACAGCTTCAAGCATACCAACATCAGAATTGTGGTGGTGCCAGAAGAAGAGAGAGAGCAAAATACTGAAAACTTATTTAAAGAAATAATGACTGAAAACTTCCCACATCTGGTAAAAGAAATAGACTTACAAGTCAAGAAGCACACAGAACCCCATATAAAAGGAATTCAAAGAGGACCACACCAAGACACATCATAATTAAAATACCAAGAGCAAAAGACAAAGAGAGAATATTAAAAGCAGCAAGAGAAAAACAGTTCATTACCTACAAGGGAGCACCCATATGACTCTCAGCTGATTTCTCAACAGAAACGATGCAGGCTAGATGGGAGTGGCAAGAAATATTCAACGTGATGAATTGCAAGAACCTACAACCAAGAATAATCTATCCAGCAAAGCTATCATTCAGAATTGAAGGGCAGATAAAGAGCTTCACAGAGAAGAAAAAGCTAAAGGAGTTCATCAACTCCAAACCAGTATTATATGAAATGCTGAAAGGTACTCTTTTAGAAGAGGAAGAAGAAAAAGGTAAAAGACAAAAAATTATGAACAACAAATATGTATCTATCAACAAGCGAATCTAAAAATTAAGTGAATGAAAAATTTGATCAAAAGAATAAACTGGTGAATATAATAGAATCAGGAGCACAGAAAGGGAGTGGACTGATAATTCTCAGGGGAAAAGGGGTGAGGCGTGTACAGGAAGAGACTGGACAAAAATCATACACCTATGGATGAGGTCAATAGGAGGGAGGTTAGGGCAGAGGGAAGGGTGGGAACTGGGTGGAGGGGTGCTATGAAGGGGAAAAAGAGAAACAAATGTAATAATCTGAACAATAAAGATTTAATTTAAAAAGAAAAAAAAAAGACAGTTACAGGCTAATAGCCCTGATGAACATAGATGCTAAAATCCTCAAAAAATTTGTTCAAAATAAGATTCAGCAATATGTTAAAAAGATAATAAACCATGATCAAGTGGGATTTATTCCAGGATGCAAGGCTGGTACAATATTAATAAATCAATAAAAGTGATACAGCACATAAATAAATTGAATGACAAAAATCATATGACCATATCAATAGATGCAGAAAAAAATATTTGACAAAATACCATACCCATCCTATCTAATAAATGGGTAATATCCAATTAACATCACTCCGGGACAAATATGGCGGCACCCATAGCCACAAAGATGGCAGCATTGGCTGGAGCCACAGAGCCATCGGAGCTGGTGGGAGGCTTGGCTTCCTTCCTCACTGGGCGACGAAGGAAGCCAAGCCTCCTGCATGCCCCCCAGGCCAGCCGCTGAGGGAGACATGCAGGGAGTGCGCTGGGGAGACGTGCGGAGAGTGAGAGAGGTTCCCTGTCTGGGGGTTTCAAATTCACCGTGGTTCCGTGTCCCCTCCTCGCAGGTATCCTCCACACAAAAGCTGTTCTGTGCAAATAAGTCATGTCCTGATGGGAGAATCCTAAACCAAATGGGTGTCACGTCTGGGCAACCTAACTCCCGTTAGAAAAAGGACCTAGGAGGAGGGATTTAGGAATCACAAAGCCATCGTGACCTGCTGGGTCCCCGGAACTGCTGTCAAACACAGGCAGTCTGAGACCCTCCCAAACACCACCTGAGCTGAACCTGAGAACCCAGATATTTTCAAGGCCCAAGGGTGACTGGAGTAAGAGGAGAGGGGAGCAAAGCAAGCGAACAGCCAATTCAACCAAGGACGCAGGAGCCTAAGATAAGGCAGAGAAATGCCTTGGCCACCGACGCTCTCCCACAGATGAGGTGGCCACACCCAGCTGGGGGAGGGGTGTGTACGTGCAGAATTTAAGGCCACCGGCAGGAGGGGAAGTCGAAGCATGCCTAAGGATTTTTTGTCCCTCAGTCAAGAAGCAGAGTCAGAAAAAAAAAGTGAAGTCTTACCTCAGCGATAGGGGTGTTTAAAAGTATCTAAAAAGAGCAGTTCCATCCCCGAGTCCACTGCCATATTTGCCTCTGATGGGAGGCTCACAGAGGACTTATGGGGCAGCCCTATAACCTTGGGGGAAACAGTGGCTCTGGAGAGGGGGTGACTGTAGCCCTTTCGTGTCCAAAGAGCTAGCGCAGCAAACCTTGTCCTATCCGGAGGCTCGGTGCTGCTGGAAGTTGCGGGTCCCGCCTTTTCCAGCATGGTGGAGAAAGGCTGAGAGAAGAAAGGAGGAGACGGTGGTCCCAATGGTCCAAATCCTGTCCTTGTCTCTTTTACCTAGCCTCTGTGCCCTTCAGGATAGCCTCAGTACCACAAGAGGCTTTGGAGAGGGTAGTAGTGAGGAGAATGCTTCTGACTGGATACGCAGTGAAACCACTATCAAGAGCCTTTCTAAGACTGGCAGGAAAATGCAGCAATGAGGGAAGAATAATGTCTTAAAACGAAGAGGTTGGTGTTTTGTTTCGTTTTGTTTTGTTTTGTTTTTCTGATCAGCAAAATGTGAATATTACCTAAACCACAGACTTTCCAAGAATTAATTGAAATAAAATTCCTGAAATTCTGTAACAGCCAGTCTGAAATGGATAGGTAGGTTGAGCATGAGCACGGTCCTGTGCACGGAAAGATTTCAGGTATGTTTCCAGGTCAGGGAACATACCTCGCACATACCTGGGTTTCAAGTTGGATCCCTGGTAAGGGCTCCTAAGGAAGGCAATTGAAGGAATGTTTCTTATATTGATGTTTCTGTATCTCTATTCCTTTCCCTTCCACTCTCTCTAAAAATCAATGGAAAAAAGAATTAATGCCATATCTACAAATGTGGATAATCTAAAAAGAAGAGGAAAAAAAGTGGGGAGCCCTAACCAGTTTGGCTCAGTGGATAGAGCATTGGCCTGAAGATTGAAAGGTCACAGGTTTGATTCCAGTCAAGGGCATGTACCTTGGTTGCGGGCACATTCCCAGTTGGGGATGTGAAGGAGGCAGCTGGTTAATGTTTCTCTCTCATCAATGTTTCTAACTCTATTCCTCTCCCTTCCTCTCTGTGGGAAAAAAAAAAATCAATAAGATATATTTAGAAAAAGAAACAGGGTATAAGAGGTTAAATATGTACTATGTAATTTAAAGTATGTAAAATAATATAACTATTTAGGGGCATATATGTTATCTATACTAATAAAAGACTAATAAAAGGGTAATATGCTAATTAGACCAGACTTCTTTAGGACATCCATCTGGACATCCTTCCAGACAAAGCCATGGTTGTGGGGGCCCAGGCAGAGGCCATTAGGGGCAATCAGGCCAGCAGGGGTGGGCACTTAGGGGAGACAAGGCTGGCAGGGGAAGGCACTTAGGGGCGACCAGATCAGCAGGGGAGCAGTTAGGCATTGATTAGGCTGACAAGGAAATGGTTAAGGGGTGATCAGGCTGGCAAGCAGGCAAGCGGTTGAGAGCCAGCAGTCCCGGATTGTGAGAGGGATGTCTGACTGCCAGTTTGGGTTGGGCCTAACCAAGAGTCAGACATCCCCCAAAAGGTCCCAGATTACGGAGGGTTCAGGTTGGGCTGAGAGACACCCCCAACACCTGTTGATGAATTTAATGCACTGGGACTCTAGTTTTTAATATAAACTCTCAGCAAAGTGGGAGTAGTAGGAGCATATCTAAACATAATAAAGGCCATATATGATAATACTATAAAGAACATCATACTAAATGAGAAAAACCTAAAACATCTCTCTCTCTCTCTCTCTCTCTCTCTGTGTGTGTGTGTGTGTGTGTGTGTGTGTGTACACACACACACACATACATATATACACATACTAGAGGCCTGGGGGACAAAATTCATGCATGGGGGGTGTCCTTCAGCCCAGCCTGCTCCTTCTCCAATCTGGGACCCCTTGAGGGATATCTGACTGCCCGTATCTAGATTGAGCCTAAACAGGCAGTTGGACATCCCTCTTACAATCCAGGACTGCTGGCTCCCAACTGCTCACCTGCCTGCCTTCCTGATTGTTCCTAACTGCTTCTGCCTGCCAGCCTGATCACCCCCTAACCACTCCACTGCCAGCCTTATTGATGCCTAACTGCTTCCCTGCCAGCCTGGTCACCCATAAATGCCCTCCCCTGCAGGCCTTGGTCCCCCCAAACTGCCCTTCCCTGCAAGCCCAGTCACCCTCAACTTCCCTCTCTTGCAGGCTTGTTCCCTCCCAACTCCCCTCCCCTGCTGGCCTGATTGTCCACAACTTCCTTCCCTTACAGGCCTGGTCCCTGCCAACTGCCTATCTTGTGGTGGCCATCTTGTGTTCACATGGGGGCAGGATCTTTTGACCACGTGGGGACAGTCATCTTGTGTGTTGGAGTGATGGTCAATCTGTATATTATTCTTTTATTAGATAGGATAGAGGCCTGGTGCACAGATGGGGGCCAGCTAGTTTGCCCTGAAGGGTGTCCTGGATCAGGGTGGGGGTTCCCTTGGGGTGGCCTGGGTGAGGGGCCTGTGATGGTTTGCAGGCCAGTCATGCTCCTTGGTTACCCAAGCAGAGGCCATGGGATCTGGGATTTATTTATCTTCTACAAATGAAACTTTGTAGCCTGGAGCAGAACCAAGCCTTCTGCTCACTCCAGGGCAGCAGCCATTGAAACTTTGTTGCCTTAAGTAGAGGCCTGGGTCCACCATTGCCAAGGGCAACCCAAGCCTCCCTCCTGCTCTCTCTGTGGCCATAGCCATCTTGGTTGGATTAATTTACACACTCGCTCTGATAGACTGGTGGGCGTGGCTGGTGGGTGTGGCTTGTGGGTGTAGCAGAGGTATGGTCAATTTGCATATTATCTTTTACTAGATAGGATAAGCCTAAGCGACCAGCTGACTGGTATCTATGATTCACAGTGACCACCAAGGAGCAGATGCTCAACACAGGAGTGGAAACCACAGACATGGAAACATGGAACAGACTGATGATTCTCAGAAGGAAGGGGAGAGGGGGGAGGCCATAAAGATATTAACCAAAGATTTTATATGCATACTAGAGGCTGGTGCATGGATTCATGCACTGGTGGGGTCCCTCAGCCTCTCTCCAACATCCGCCTAAGGGCACAGCACGTCAAGGGACTCCACCAGTGTATGATTCCATGCACCGGGCCTTTAGTTTTTCATAAGAAAAGGAACAAGACAGGAATGTCCAATTTCACCATTCTTATTCAACATAGTACAAGAAGTCCTAGCAACAGAGATCAGACAAGAAGAAATAAAAGGCATCCAAATTAGAAGGGAGGAAGTAAAACTCTCATTATTTGCAGATAATTTGATACTGTACATAGAAAACCTTAAAGACTCCATCAAAAAAATGTATTTGGTTTAATAAATGAATTTGGCAATTTAGCAGGATATAAATCCAGTACCCAAAAATCAAAGGCTATTTTATACACCAAAATGAATTCTCAGAAAGAGAAACTAAACAAACAATCTCATTTTTCCAGTACAATAAAAAATGAAGATACTTAGCAACAAACTTAACTAAGGAGGTAAAAGACTTGTATTTGGAAAACTATAGTAC
This sequence comes from Lasiurus borealis, assembly GCA_004026805.1. Taxonomy (NCBI): domain Eukaryota; kingdom Metazoa; phylum Chordata; class Mammalia; order Chiroptera; family Vespertilionidae; genus Lasiurus; species Lasiurus borealis. Next base: position 108,224 of record PVJN01000751.1, read on the forward strand.
ATTGGAAAAAAATAATGGAAGATGCAAACAAATGGAATAATATACCATGATCATGGATTGAGAGAATTAACATTATTAAAATGTCTATACTACCCAAAGCAATCAACAGTTTCAATGCAATCCCTATTAAAATACCAACAGCTTATTTCACACATCTAGAACGAATACACCAAAAATTTATATGGAACCAAATAAGACCCACAATAACTGCAGCAATCTTGAAAAAGAGAATGCTGTTGAAGGATTCATAAGACCAAATCAAATATACAACAAGCCACCATAATCAAAATAGCCTGATACTGGCATAAGAAGAGGCATATAGATAAATGGAACAAAAAAACAGAGATCCCAGAATTTGACCCAAGTCAGTACGCTCAATTAATATTTGACAAATTAGGCAAGAACATACAATGGAGTCATGACAATCTGTTCAATAAATGGTGTTGGAAAAATTGGACAGATACCTGCAAAAAAAGAAAAAAGGAACTAAGCCATCAATTTACATCACACATAAGAATGAACTCAAAATGGATAAAAGACTTAAATGTAAGGCATGAAACCATAAAAATCCTAGAAAAGCCATATGCTACAAAATCTCAGACATCTCTCATAGCAATATCTTTATCAATAGATCTCCTAGAGCCGTGGTCTGCAAACTGTGGCTTGCAAGCCACATGAGGCTCTTTGACCTCTTGAGTGTGGCTCTTCCACAAGATACCACAGTCTGGGTGAGCCTATTTTGAAAAAGTGGCATTAGAAGAAGTTTAATTTTAAAAAATGTGGCTCTCAAAAGAAATTTCAATCATTGTACTATTGATATTTGGCTCTGTTGACTAATGAGCTTACCGACCACTGTCTACTGATGGAAATTTCTTTAGAGAGCCAAGTTTTTAAAACTTAAACTTCTTCTAACATTCTTCAAAGTAGACTTGCCCAGGTCATGGTATTTTGTGGAAGAACCACACTCAAGGAGCCAAAGAGCCGCAGTTTTGCCGACCACGGTCCTAGGGCAAAGGAAACCAAGGAGAAAATAAACAAATGAGACTATTAAAGTGTAATATTCAAGTCAACCAGACATCATAACAACCAGTCGTCATATGCACTGACCACCAAGGGGAAGACACACATTGCAGGAGCTGCCCCTAATGGCCTGATCCAGGCTTGTTGGCCAACCTCTCAGTCGCTCTCCAAAGCAGGTAGGCTCTGATTGCCTGATGGGGAACAGGGAACCAGGAGTGGATGGTAGTGGATGTTGGTGGTGCCAGGCTAAGGTGGGTATGAGCATGGCCCCAATCGCCCTGTCAGTTGCCCCACACACAGAAGGTTACTTGCAGTGGTAGCATGGGGTAGAGATGGCTGCCAACAGCTGGGGAAGATGGCCCTCATCCTAGGCCAGGCCTAGGGACCCTACCCATGCATGAATTTTATGTGCCAGGCTGTTAGTATTAAAATAAAAAGCTTCTGCACTGAAAAAGCTACCATCATCAAAATAATAAGAGAGTCTACTGGATGGGAGAACATCTGGTAAGGGGTTAATCTCCAAAATATATAGGGGACTCTTGCAACTTAACAAAAGAAAGACAAACAATAAAATTAAAAAATGGGCAATGGCCTAAATAGACACTTCTCCAAAGTGGACATACAGAAAGCCAAGAGGCACATGGGAAAAAAAAAAAAAGCCAAAACAACACTCAAAGGCATTAATTATCCAACGGATGCTAATCAATATGTTAATGAAATATCACCTCACACCTGTGGCTATAATTAACAAATCTACCAAGGACAAGTGTTGGTGAGGTTGTTGAGAGAAGGGAACTCCAGTACACTGCTAGTGAGAATGCAGACTGGTGCAGCCACTGCAGAAACCAGTATGCAGTTTCCTCAAAAAATTAAGGTGGAATTCCATTTGACCCAGTGATTCCACTTCTGAGAATATACCCTGAGAAACCTGAGACACTCATCAAAAAGAATGTATGCACCCCTACTTATGTTCATAGAAGTGCAATTTACTATAGCTAACACTTGGAAACAACTTAAATACCCATAAGCAAATGAGTGGATTAAAATACACAATAGAATACTATGTGGCAATAAAAGAAAAAGAGCTCTTATTGTTTACAACAGCATGGATGGACCTGGAGAGTGTTATGCTAAGTGAAATAAGCCAGTCAGAGAAAGATAAGTATCATATTATCTCATATGAGGAACCTAATGAACCAAATAAACTGATGATCGAAATTGGACATGAACAGACCTTGAACCTCAGAGAGCAGGCAGGGGAAGGAGGGTGGGAAGAGATCAACCAATTACTTATATGTATGACCCATGGCTAACACCTCAATTTTGTTTATCTTTTCAAAGAACCAGCTCTTGGTTTCATTACTTTTTTGTATTGGTTTTTAGTTTCTATGTTATTTATTTCTGTTCTAAACTTAATTATTTCTTTCTTCTATTTCTTATGTGTTTTGCTTGTTTTCTCTCTAGTTCTTTAAATAATAGAGTAAAATAGTTTATTGTTAATTTTTGTTTTTGTTTTTTGAAGTATGCCTATAGTGCTACCAACTTCCCTGAAATAACTGCTTTCACTGTGTCCCATAGATTTTGAGTTGTTTTGTTTTCATGTCATTTGTTTCAGGATCTTCTTCACTTCTTTGATCTCATTGGTAACCTATTCATTGTTTAATAGACTGCTATTTAGCCTCCATATGTTTGATTGCTTTTTATTGTTTTTATTGTAGTTAATTTCTAATTTTATGCCATTGTGATCTGAGAAGATGCCTGATATGACTTCAATCTTCTTGAATTTTTAGAGAGTTAGCATGTGACCTAATATGTGATCTATGTTAGAAAATGTCCCATGTTCGGTTGGGAATGTATATTCTGTAGCTTTGAGATTGAATGTTCTGAAGATGTAAATAAATTCCATTTGATCTATTGAATCATTTAGGATTGCTGTTTCTTTGCTAATCTTTTATCTAGAGGGTTTACCTAATTATGTCAATGGAGTATTAAATTCCCCTGCAATGATTGCATTGGTGTTGATCTCTCCCTTTATATCTTCCAGAAGATTTTTTATGTGCTTTGGTGCTTCTGTGTTGGGTGCATATATGTTTACTACAGTTATATCCTCTTGTTGAATCAATCTATTCAGTATTATTAAGTGGTTTTCCTTATCTCTTGTTAATTGCCTTCACTTTGAGATCTATTTTGTCAGATATATTTATTGCTACCCTAACTTTTTTTTTTTTCATTTCCATTTGCCTGAAGAATTATTTTCCATCCCTTCACACTCAGCCTATGTGAGTCCTTAGTTCTGAGGTGGGTCTCTTATAGACAGCATATATATGGGTTATGGTTTCTAACCCTATGTCTTTTGATGAGAGCATTTAATCCATTTATGTTTAAGGTTATTATTGATGGATACTTGTTTGTTGCCATTCTGATTCTTTATGCCTGCATTCATCCCTCCTTTTCCATTTCTTCTTTTTACAGCAGTCCCTTCAGCATTTCTTGTGTTGCTGGCTTGAAGGTAATAAACTATCTTAGCCTTTTTTTATCTGCCAAGTACCTGATTTACCTTCAATTTTTAATAACATCGTTGCCAAATAGAGTATTCTTGAACTCAGTCCCTTGCTTTTTATCACTTTGTATACTTCATTCCAATCCCTTTTGGCCTGATGTGTTTCTGTTGAGAAATCAGTTAATAGTTTAAAGGTAGATCTCTTGTAGGTAACTTTCTGTCTCTCTCTGGCAGTCTTTAAGGGTCTTTGTTGTTGATATTTACCAGTTTAATTACAGTGTGTCCTGGTGTTAGTTTTTTGGAATTTACCTTGTTTGGGACTCTGTGTACTTCTTGGACTTATGTGACTATTTTCTTCCCAAAGTCAGGGAATTTTTCTGTCATTATTTCTTCAAACAGGTTTTCTATTCCTTGCTCAGTTTCACCTCCTTCTGACACCCTATTATGCAGATGTTTCATTTTGTCTTGTCCCAAATCTCTCTTAGACACTCCTCCTGCTTTTTAATTTTTTTTCAGTTGCTGCTCTGTTTGGGAGTTTTTTCTATTTTGTCTTCTAACTCATTGATTTGGTCCTCATCTTCTTCTAGTCTACTTTTAAAACCTTCCAATATGTTCTTTATTGCATCTCTGTCATTCTTCATTTCCTCTTGATTCTTACACATTTGTAATGTTCTCATTCAACCTTTTGAACATCCATATAACCATTACTCTGAATTCTTTCTTTAACAAATTGCTTATCTCTATTTTATTTATTTTCCTTTTCTTTAGATTCCTTTCCTTCTTTCATATGGGGATGTTTCTTTGTCTCCCCATTTTTTTAAAACATATTTTATTGACTTTTTTACAGAGAGGAAAGGAGAGGGATAAAGAGTCAGAAACATTGATGAGAGAGAAATATCCATCAGCTGCCTCCTGCAAGCCCCCCACCAGGGATGTGCTCACAACCAAGGTACATGCCTTTGACCGGAATTGAACCTGAGACTCTTCAGTCCACAGGCCAACGCTCTATCCACTGATCCAAATCGGTTTCAGCCTCCCCATTTTTTATTTTACTTTGTGATATTAGATCAAACTGCTACACAACTCAAATTTTTTGGATTTGTCTTATGTAATGTTTTGGGATGTTTTGTGAGACCCAGGTCTCACAAAATGTTTTGTGTTTCAGGTCTTCTGGGCTGGATATTCTAGGGATGCCCCTACTTAAGATATTTAGGTTTTCTTGATGTAGTTGATTCTTAAATGTTATTGTTCCATTCATGATGGAATCTCCTCTCAGAGTGTCTGTTTATGTGGCTCACTCTCTACCAAAACATGCCAACTATTGTGGAAGTGCTGACAGAGCCAGCACAAAATACAATATGGCATGACATAACACAAAAGTAACAGAACACAAATGTTACACAAGACACTTATAACACCAATAAAAGTTATTATGAGGAAAAAAAAAAGAGAATTAGGAGAGAGGAAAGATAGCAAAAATGGTAGCAAGAAAAGATAACAAGAAGAAGGAATAAAAGAATGTAGAGAGAAAACACAGCAAAACAAACAATTAAATCAAAAGTGCAAACAAAAAATACCAGGAGAGGAAGGGGCAGAATATATTGAGGCAGAGCCTAAGTACAGAAAATAAGGACAAGGAATTAGATGAATATGGAAAGGAACATAGTTTAGTATAGAGGAAAGAGAAAAAGAATAAGTGGATAAGAAAAAAAAATTAATATTTTTTTAAAAGGAGTATAGAGGAGAGCGCACATAGGCCTGAATTTAGGAAGTGAAACTAATTTAAAAATTAGGAGATGAAGAAAACAGGAGAGGCAAAGGGAAAAATATTGAGTAGTAAAGGAAATGAAAAGAGAAGGGAAAATGAAGTAGGAGCAAGAAGGAGGAATTTATATATATGAATAAGCCAACAGAAACTACAATAATAATAACATCAATAAAGCAGATATAGATCAATTTTAAAGAATTGATAAAAAGAAAAAAGAGAAAAGCTACAGTGGAGAAAGGGGAAGCAAAATGGGATGAAACAGGGAGATGCAGGGAAGAAAAGGGGGGGGGAGAACAATAGAATAATACTAATTTTTTTTATTAAAAATAATAAAAAAGTGATGTGTCATTTACTTCAGCTGCATTTTAATGCCCCATAAAGGCTGGTTTAGGATCTCACTCTTTTGTTCAGTCTGCCAATTCTGGGCTTCCAATTAGGTGATTATGTGCTAACCATTGTCAGGCACTATCTGGCATTTAGCACAGTGTTGAAGCTCCAAGCAATACACCACTCCTCTTCTGTGTCTGTCTCCATAGGCCTTGGCTGCAAACAGGCAGGACCAATCTGCCTGCTTTGCCTATCTGCCAGCTGTCAATCTTAATCACTCAAGCATCTGTTTCTGATAGGATTTCAGGTGGGGATAGTGCTGTTTTGCTTTCCAGGAATCAGATTGATATTTTTTCCCTGACTGACAGCTATTCCTCTAGGAGTGGCCCATGATATTACTCTGGCCTTGGATAGTCAGAGATCTTTGTATGAGACCAATGGGGTTGGCTGGCAACTTGGAATTGCAGAGCAAACCATCCTCTCTTCAAACCCAGTCACTGAGGGTCTTTGGGGCTATTCAGAGCCTTTGTTTCATCTGTATAGCTCAGAATGTAGGCTGGATATGGCAGGCTGTGTTTCTTGTCTTGAGGCTACTGGGAGGGGCTAGCACTTAGGAGAGAAATGGCTGCTTAGGTTTGGAAGCTGAGGAATGTCCCAATGCTGGATTCCTGGTCAAGTCTCCCTGCTCTGATTCCCTCCACAGCTTCTCCTCCAGCTTCACAAATCTGTGCTTCTCCCTGATTCACAGCCTCAGAGGAGTTCTTGCAACTGAAGACTCCTATGTTCTGGGTTTAGGGAATAAAAGCAAAGTCAAAACAAAAGCAGAACAACCATGAAATTGCAGGTTTCTCTTCTGGCACCTTACTGCTCAGGCCACTTTACAGGCTGCCGGTTGGGGTGAAGCCTTTTGCGGCTATGTCTTTAGGTCTAGATTCCTGAGATGCCAGCAGCCCTGTGGCTTTCCTTTTCTCAGTTTGGTATTATGCCTGTCGCCAAGGGAAGCAGCATTGGGGCAATGCACCTTCCACCTCACCCTCTCAGCTTCCTAACTGGGTGGCCCTCTCCCACTCAGATTCCTGTTCCTATTCTGTTCTCCAGGTATCCTCTGCCATTTCTTTTGATAACTGTCTCATCAGCTGTGTCCAGTTTGTTAATTACAGTTGATGTTCTCTGATTTAGTTGCTTTTCCAGTGTGGCTCCAGGACGAGGTACAGGATATATCTGTCTATTCAGCTGCCATTTTCTTCTCCCCACAACTACAATGTTCTTGATGTTCAAGTCCAAATCATAAGAGAAGTAAAAGAAATGAAGATTTCTCTGTCATTTTAGTTACTACTTTGTTATTGAAGTATCTGTCAAATGTGTTCACATCAAGAGATTAGTGGGGACAGTACCTGATTTGTCTGACTTTTGCTAAGTCAGACAGAAGTTAGAGCATGGGGCAGAGAACAATCACTTATTAAGACAAAGGGAGGTGGGGACAGTAGCTGGATGAGCACAAAGCCTAAAAACAACATTTTAAAATGTCCTCAGAATAGTCATTGCGGACAGCTCTAGGATTCAAAATATATGTTTACTTACATACTTTATAAAAATATGCATAAAAAAAGGCGGCGGAATAGACAGACGTGTCCAGAGCAATGTCGCTAAAGCAGACAGAAAGAATAGCTTAGGATCTCATTGTGAGTGTTTGTTGACAAGTTAAGGCACAGTTATTCTCCAGGAGAAGGTGGGGGACTGCTGGACGGGGCTCCCCTAACCAGGCAGCCCCACTGCCACTGGGTTTATTCCCCTGGAGCCACCAGCGTGAACACAGAGACCGCGCCATCTTGCAAGGGGAAGTGGACATTTACGGATCACGGAAAAGCTACAGCTGCGGAACCCACCGAAAAGCTGGGGGACCCAGAAAACTGCTCCCCAATCGGCGCAAACACTCAATTCAGAGGAGCTCCACCCACCACATGGAAAGGTCAGATTTCGCCTGGGATAAGGTGAGGTCTCTGGTCCCACAGAACAGAGAGACACGCACACTGTAGGAACTGGACCTACAGAAATCTGTGGATGCTGGGCAGGGCGTGATCCCTGAATGTGGAAAGGTGCCCGCAGAGCTGTTAACAGAGGGGAGCTCTAGAAAGCAACCCATTTTGATCTGCAGTAGAAGGACAGCCTGGGAGTTATTAAGGTGTCCCAGCTGCTTGAATATGAGCGGGGAAGGAGAGCACAGACTGCACTCTTTCCTCTTCAGACCCTGGCTTCTGATTGCTAAGCCCAATACATAGGATCACCCAATTGGGGACATCCTAAGAGACTGCAAGGGAAAGTTGTTTTTCTAGAACCTGGGGATCAGAATGCAGAATAACCATCAGAGAATCAGCCCTGGCGAAACCCACTCCCACAAACGGTATTGAGAATCACAGAGAAAGCAGGATCTAAGCACAGGCTAGAGAGGACCTATAGTCTCAGAGGTCAATTATGAAACACTGCCACCCAGAGGCTGACTCACAAATTGACTCTCCATTGAGCAGAAGTAGAACAAAGTGAACTGCAATATCGTCCTGACTGGGAAACAGGCATGCCAAACAGAACAATAGAGGAAGTGAATGACCTCCACTACTGCCCATTCTATACTTTTATTTTTAATTTTTTTTATCTTTTAATTAAAAAACTAATTTTTTTCTTTTTCCTCAAATTGATTTTACCTTTTTAATTATGACATTTTTATTTTCAACCAGTGTTATTACTACTACTATTTTAACTTTTTGAAAAAAAGAAGTGTCATTTTATATTCTCTTTATCTTACTTTGGGATTAGAGTTCTATATTCTATTTTCAGCTTTCCTTTAACATCATTTTACTCTATCTCAACTCTACCTTTATGCCAACACTCTCTTCCTAACGTTTCCCATTTTGTTGTCTTTTTTTCTCTTATCCTTTTTCAACTTTAGATTCTCCCTATTCTTTCTTTTTAACTGGTTAAAACTTCACCCCACTTATATATCTAATTTCCAATCCCCTACTCCAAGTCCATATACACCTCTCTCTTCTCTGTCTTCACTATCCAAAAGATTGTTTTTCTCTATGTCCTTTTATTGTTGTTTCCTTGAACATTGATTATATCAATTTTTTATACTTTTTTGTGAGATTCTTTTTGCTTATTCTATTTGTTTTATTTTGCTTTTTGTTTGTTTTGGTTTGTTTTTTACCTCTTTTTTCCCTCACCTCCCTTGATATTAGTTGTTCTTTGTAATTTGTATTATTCTCCAGGTACTTGTTGCTGGCATTTGTTGGGATTAGTGGCTGTTCTATTGGAGTTTTCTCCTCATATATATAATTTGTCCCTGCTATTTTTCTTATTTTCTTTCTTTTCTCCATTACTTCTTTTTATTTCTCTCTTCTTCTTCCTCTTCTTCTTCTTCTTCCTCCTCCCCCTCCTCCTCCTCCTCCTCTTCTTCCTCTTCCTCCTCCTCCTCCTTCTCCTCCTCCTCCCCTCCTCCTCCTCCTCCTCCTCCTCCTCTTCCTCCTCCTCCTCCTTCTTCTTCTTCTTTCTCTTTTTTCTCCCTTCTTCCCAAATTCATTTTGACACTTCTTTCTTTTCTTTTTTTCTCCTTTCTCTCTTATTCTTTATGTACTTACCCCTAATTTCTCTTTCACTGGTGGACACCAAATTTGTGGTTATTAACATTGTGAATACATTTCTGTTTAGTGCCTTGTGTGTTGTACCTGGTCATGTTGTATTTTGTGCCTTTAAATCAACGCAGGAGAGAGAACTACATAACCAGACACCCGGAGAAGAAAGACCATGGGCAGACAAGAAATAGCCCCCATATGAAAGAAAAACAGGCATCAACAAAAAAGGAAGTAAACTAAATAGAAGCAAACAACCTGCCAGAGAAAGAGTTCAGAGAAATGGTCATAAGGTAGCTGAAAAGAATGGAAGACAAATTCAACAATCTGAGTAAGAACCAAGAGGAAATTATAAAGAATCAAAAATAAATGAAAAATGACATTGCTGCTGTAAAGAACTCAATAGAAAGCATCAAAATTAGACTAGAAGAAGCATAGGACCACATCAGTGAGCTAGAAAACAAGGTAGGAGAAAATATCTAAGTACAACAGCTCCTAGAAAAAAAAATATTAAAAAACAAGAGAAGGACCTAAGGGAACTTTGGGAAAACACAAAACAAAACATCTGCATAATTGGGGTTCCAGAAAGAGTGGAAACTGAGCAAGGAATAGAAAACCTGTTTGAAGAAATAATGACAGAAAACTTCCCTGATATAGGACAGAAAAAACCCACACAAATCCAAGAAGCTTACAGACTCCCAAGCAAAATGAACCACAAAAAAGTGATACCAAGGCACATTATAATTAAACTAGCAAACACCAACAACAAAGTAAGAATCTTAAAAGCAGCCAGAGAGAGACAGAGAGTTACCTACAAAAAAACACCATCAGACTAGCAACTGATTTCTGACCAGAAACTCACCAAGCCAGAAGGGAATGGAATGAAATATACAAAGTCATGCAAAAAGAAGGGTCTGAATCCAAGAATACTGTACCCAGCAAGACTTTCAATCAAAATTGAAGGGTAAATCAGGAGCTTCACAGACAAAAAAGGATTAAAGGAATATATTACCACCAAACCAGCAATGCAAGAAAAGTTAAAGGGTCTGCTGTAAAAAAAGAAATAGGAAGTGAAAATATGGTGATATATAAGTACCTATTAAAAATAACTGTAAATGTGAGTGGATTAAATGCTCCAATCAAAAGACATAGGGTAACAGATTGGGTAAGAAAATATAACTCATATATCTGCTGTCTAAAAGAAACCCACCTCACAAAAAGAGATGCACACAGACTGAGGGTGAAGGGATGGAAGACAGTTTTTCAGGCAAATGGAAATGAAAAAAAAACCTGGGGTTGCAATACTTATATCTGACCAATTAGATATCAAAGTGAAGGACATAACAAGAGATAAGGAAAGCCATTTCATAATACTAAATGGAGCAATCCAACAAGAAGAAATAACTCTAGTAAACATATGCACCCAATACAGGAGCACCTAAGTACATAAAACAACTCCTGGAGAATATCATGGGAGAGATTGACAGCAATACAATCATAGTAGGAGACTTTAATACCCCACTGTCACCACTGGACAAATCCTCTAACAAAAAATCAGCAAAGAAACATCAATCCTAAATGACTCACTAGACCAAATGGAATTAATTGACATCTTCAGAACAATTCACACCAAAGCCACAGAATATACATTCTTCTCCAGTACACATGGGTCATTTTCAAAGATAGACTATATGTTGGGTCATAGACAAAGTCTCTTCAAATTCAAGAAGATAGAAGTCATGTCAAGTATTTTCTCAGATCACAATGGCATAAAACTGGAAATAAACTAAAATAACAATTATAAAAAGAAATCATACACATGGACACTAAACAGCACACAATTAAACAACGACCTGGGTAACCAGAGAGATTAAGGAAGAAATAAAAAAACATCATGGCAAGAAATGACAATGACAACACAACAATACAAAATTTATGGGACATAGTGAATGCAGTCTTGAGAGGGAAGGTCATAGCTCTTCAAACCTATTGCTAAAAACAGAAAACAATGGTAATAAATTACCTAACCTTCCAACTCAAAGAGATACAAAGAGAGCAACAAGAAAAGCCCAGCATAAGCATAAGGAAGGAAATAGTGAAGATCAGAGCGGAGATAAACAACATGGACACCAAAGAAACAATTCAAAAGATCAACAAAACCAAGAGCTGGTTCTTTGAAAGGATAAACAAGATTGATGGACCTATACCCAGGCTCAGCAAGAAGCAAAGAGAGAAGACCCAAATAAACAAAATTAGAAATGAAAGAGGAGAAATAACAACAGACCCCGCTGAAATACAAAGGATTGTTAAAAAATACTATGAAGAACTCTATTCCAACAAACTGGACAATCTGCAGGAAATGGACATATTCCTAGAAAAATATAACCTTCCAAAACTCAATCACGAAGAACCTAATATCTCAATATTCCAAGAACTATGGAAGAAACTGAAGTACTCATCAAAAAGCATCCAACAAACAAATGCCTGGGAGCAGATGGCCACACAGGAGAGTTTTACCAAACATTGAAGGAAGAATTAAAACCTATCCTCCTCAGACTATTAAAAAATATATAAGAAGAAGAAACACTTCCAAACACATTCTATGAAGTCAGCATCACCCTAATACCAAAATGAAGTAAAGATAACACAGTGAAAGAGAATTACAAGCCAATATCTCTCATAAACATAGATGCAAAAATCCTCAACAAAATTCTAGCAGTACATCAGAAAGATCATACACCATGACCAAGTAGGATTTAACCAAGGAATGCAAGGATGGTACAATATCTACAAATCAATAAACGTGATACATCACATAAACATATTGAGAGATAAAAATCTCATTGTCATACCAATTGATGCCGAAATAGCATTTGACAGAATCCAACACCTTTTTTTGACAAAAACTCTCAGCAAGGTGGAAATAGAAGGATCATACCTCAACATCATAAAAGCCATATATGATAAACCTACAGCTAACATCATACTTAATGGGCAAAAACTAAAACCATTTCCCCTAAGAACAGGAACAAGACAGGGATGCCCACTCTCACCACTCCTCTTTGACATAGTCCTGAGAATATTAGCCATTGTAATTAGACAAGAAGAAGAAATAAAAGGCATCCAAATTGGAAAAGAAGAAGTAAAAGTGTCCTTATTGGCAGATGACATGATATTGTACATAAAAAACCCAAAGGATTCCATTCAAAAACTAATAGACTTAATAAATAAATTTGGCAATGTAGCAGGATACAAAATTAATGCCAAGAAATCTATGGCATTTCTATAAACTAAAAGTGAACTTACAGAAAGAGACACTAAAAAAAGCACTACCATTTACCATAACACCAAAAAATTAAGGTACCTAGGAATAAACCTAACTAAGGAGGTAAAAGACCTTTATGCAGAAAACTACAAGACACTGAAAAGAGAGATAGAGGAAGACATAAACAGATGGAAGAGCATACCATGCTCATGGATTGGAAGAATCAACATTATTAAAATGTCCATACTATTCAAATCAATATATAGATTCAATGCACTACCCATTAAAATATCAACCACATATTTCACAGACCTAGAAAGAACGCTCCAAAGATTCATTTGGAATAAAAAGACCCCGAATAGCCAAGGCAATCCCGAGAAAGAAGAATAAAGGAGGTGGGATCTCTATACCACATTTCAAGCTATATTACAAAGGCCCTGTTCTCAGAACAGCCTGGTACTGGCACAAGAACAGACACATAGACCAATGGAATAGAATAGAGAATCCAGATATCCACCCAAACCACTATGCTCAATTAATATTTGATAAAGGATGCATGAACATATAATGGAGTAAAGACAGCCTCTTCAATAAATGGTGTTGAGAAAATTGGACAGTTACATGCAAAAAAATGAAACTGGACCACAAACTGACACCATACACAAAAATAAACTGTAAATGGATATAGGACATAAACATAAGCTGGGAAACCATAAAAATACTAGAGGAATCCGCAGGCAGCACAATCTCAGACATGTACCAAAAGAACTTCTTCACTGATACTGCTCCAAGGACAAGGGAAGCTAAAGAGAAAATAAACAAATGAGATTACATCAAGATAAAAAACTTTTGCACAGCAAAAGAAACCATCAGCAAAATAACAAGAAAGCCCACTGTATGAGAGAACATATTTGCAAATGATAGCACCAATAAAGGTTTAATCTCCAACATCTACAGCCAACTTATACAACTTAATAAAAGGAAGATAAGAGATCCAATTAAAAAAATGGGCAACAGACTTAAATAGAACTTTTTCCAAATATGACAGAGGAAGGGCAAGAGACATATGAAAACATACTCAAAATCACTAATTATCTGAGAGATGCAAATCAAAACGGCAATGTGATACTATCTCACACCTGTCAGAATGGCAATCATCAACAAATCAACAAACAACAAGTGTTGGAGAGGATGTGGATAAAAAGGAACCCTCATGCACTGCTGATGGGAATGCAGACTGGTGCAGCCACTGTGGAGAACAGTATGGAGTTTCCTCAAAAAACTAAAAATGGAACTCCCATTTTACCCAGTAATCCTACTCTTAGGAATATATCCTAAGAAACTAGAAAGGGTATATGTACCCCTGTGTTCATAGCAGCACAATTTACAATAGCTACAATTTGGAAACAGCATACGCGCCGGTCATCAGATTAGTGGATCAGAAAACTATGATACATCTAAACAATGGAACTCTATGCTGCCATAAAAAAGAAGGAATTCTTACCATTTGCAGTAACCTGGATGAAACTGGAGAGCTTTATGCTAAATGAAATAAGCCAGTCAATGAAGGAGAAACACCACATGACCTCATTCATTTGTGGATAATAAAGAACATTATAAACTGATGAATAAAAAGATAGATACAGAGGCCATAAAGCATCAAACAGACTTTCAAATTACAGCAGGAAGGTTAGGGAGAGGTGGGGTAAATAGGAGATCAACCAAAGCACTTTTATGCATGCATATAAGAATAACCAAAGAACACAAGACACTGAGATGTTAGGGTATGCCTGGGAGGGTGGGGGGCAATGGGAAGATATGTATACATGTAATACATTAATAAAAAATAAAAAATATGCATAGAATTTTTTATCTATATATATATATATATATATGAGTGAGGTAAGAGAGCCTTTAATGTGACTGCTTTAGATGAACTGAGTTTATGTGTAAAAGACTACCTAGAACCTATAGAGAAAGTGCAGTAGGGGAAACTGGCCATGTGAATGGCACAGGTATTTGTCTTTCTGAATTTGAACGTTGATACCTGAAATAAAATAGAGGAAATAGCATGCCCCTCATATATTCTGACTCTGAAAAATCTTTCCTTTTCTCTTTTATTTTTTTTTGCTATATTTATTTGTCTTCCTCTCTGCCCTCATCACACACCACCAACACCAACAACATTGTATGCAAACACATGTTGTTAAAAATCACTTAATGTCTTTGCTAGTCCATTGAGTGTCCTATCGTATTGCCACTAGGCTTCCCTTCATTCCTTCCAGGAATAAACATCATGCAGCTGCTTAAGAAAATCCATGTAGTTATGCAGAGTAGAAGTAGAATAGTGGACTGTGCAGTATGTGCACATTTTTTCAGTGTGCATTTATGCGTATATGAGTGCATATGTGCACATGTGTGCACATTTTGGGTGGGGCATAATAAAAAAGGAGAGATAAAAAGAAAAATAAAGTGAAAGTGATTAACTAATACCTGAGGAATTATGGGCTAAAATAAAGACAGCTCCCTCAATAACCCATTCAGGAGGATCCAAGATGGCGGCATAGGTAAACACCTACACTGCTGCCTCGCACAACAATTTCAAAACTACAACTTAAAGAAAGAACGGACATCATTCAGAACCACAGGAAAGCTGGCTGAGTGGAAATTCTACAACTAGAAGGAAAGAGAGGGGCTCATGGAGACCCAGAGGAGCTGCAAAAAGCTGAAGTATGGAGATGCGCATATGGAGACAAAGGAAGAGATCACAAACAAAAGAAATGGAGGAAAAATAACAATTGGATATAGAGTTCAAAACCATGCTTATAAGGTTTTTCAAGAATATCCTAGAGAAGTGGATAAATTTAGGGAGACCCAAGAGGAGATGGAAAAGGACCAACTAGAAATTAAACATACACTGACTGAAATAAGAAAAATATTATACAGAGACCTAACAGCATACTAGAGGAAGGCAAGAATAAAGTAAAAAATTTGAAATATAAATAATCAGAAAAGACTCAACTGGAAAAGCAAGAAGAGAAAAGAATCCAAAAATGTGAAGATAATGTAAGGAGCCTCTGGGACAGTTTCAAACATACCAACATCAGAATTGTGGGAGTGCCAGAAGAAGAGAGAGAGCAAGATACTGAAAACCTATTTGAAGAAATAATGACTGAAAACTTCCCACATCTGGTCAAAGAAATAGACTTACAAGTCCAGGAAGCATAGAGAACCCCATAAAAAGGAATCCAAAGAGGACTATATACCAAGACATATCATAATTAAAATACCAAGAGCAAAAGAGAAAGAGAGAATATTAAAAGCAGCAAGAGAAAAACAGTTCATTACCTACAAGGGAGCACCCATACGATTGTCAGCTGATTTCTCAACAGAAACTATGCAGGCTAGATGGGAATGGCAAGAAATATTCAACGTGATGAGTAGCAAGAACCTACAACCAAGAATACTCTATCCAGCAAAGCTATCATTCAGAATTGAAGGGCAGATAAAAAAGTTCACAGAGAAGAAAAAGCTAAAGGAATTCATCAACTCCAAACCAGTATTATATGAAATGCTGAAAGGTACTCTTGTAGAAGAGGAAGAAGAAAAAGGTAAAAGATAAAAATTTATGAACAACAAATACTTATCTATTAGCATTAAATGAATTAAAAATTTGCTCAACAGAATACACTGGTTAATATAACAGAATCAGGAGCACAGAAAGTGAGTGGAATGATAATTCTCAGGGAGAAAGGGGTGAGGGGTGTACAGGGAGAGACTGGACAAAAATCATACACCTATGGATGAGGTCAACGGGAGGGAGGTAAGGGTAGAGGGAGGTGTGGGAGCCAGGTGGAGGGGAGCTAGGGAGGGGAAAAAAAGAGAAAAAAAAATGTAATAATATGAATAATAAAGATTTAGTTAAAAAATAAATAAATAACCCATTCACCCAACAAAAGCAAAGTAAATAGTATTAGGAATGGAGAAATGACTTTTACCTAAGGAGTGGAAAGCATAAGACAAAAAGTAAGCAAGCTAAGAAAAATAGACCTCTACCTCAGTATCTTTTTAACCAAATTCAAAATATACTGCCTATAACATTGGCAGCTTACAATAGCAATTAACTTCAATCCTATGCTCTAATTAACCTCAATCAACAAGTCTAAGTAGGTTAATTAAACAGGATTTGGGTAAGCATGAAGCACAAAAATACAGCTATCTCTTTAAGGAAAGTCACTGTTTACTTAAGATTTTTCATTTATTTTGGGGTACAAAACATATCAGAGGAGGGATTGGGGTGGGTGTGTCATTCAGAGAACTCCTGGGAAGCCTCTTCTCAGGGTTTTTTTTGTATTAACCATCCACATATAGTTCAAATATTCCCTCCAAGTGATCTATATTCACATCCATCCCATCCCTTTGTTGATTATTCTGCTCCTACCTCATCACCCCACTCCCTTGTATCATAAATTTCTTCAAGATACAGTGCTTATTTGATTCATCTTTTTCTCCTAAAACTCATCAATCAAAGTGCTTTGTGAGTACTAAGTGCCCAATTAATTATTCTACTAATTGGATTTTCATCAAAAATGTATTTTTTTCTCTCTACATTCCTAATTATATTTTGGATTCCTAGTACTTAAGATAAAAAATTCTGTGGGGTAGGGTGCCATCCTGGTTGCCTCTCTGATCCTTTACTCTGCCATTCACAATGGGACCAAGAAGACCAATTTAGTCAATGGTAGCATCAAAGGTTGTGAATATCCTGTTTTCAAAAGACTAATCAGTAGTCACACTAGGAGTTCCATGTACAGAGGCCACTGCCATGGCTTCACAAAGTCAAACAGTCTAATTCTTATTCTGCATTGGTTTTATTATTATTGAATGACTACTGGATACTGTATCTAGATGAATATGATTTTTTTTCTTTTCATTAGAAGCATTTCAAGGTGAAAAAGCAAATATACCTTCTCAATCTCAGATCCAATGTAGGCCTATCTGGTAGCTGACACTCTGAAAGTGAATATTAAAATCCTTCCTGGACATGAGTGCTAAGATCACAGAATCTAGATCGTAATGAACCTTAGGAATCAGCCAGTTCAATCTTTTCATTTTACTGATGGGGAATAATAACAAGGGCCAGACCACACACACCAATGGAAGGGATGCATATATCCTTTTAGACTTGTGCTTCTGATTTCTTGGGATATATTCCTAGAAGGGGGATTACTGAGTCAAATGGGAGTTCCATTTTTAACTTATTGTGGCTGCACCAGTCTGCATTCCTATCAGCAGTGTAAGAGAGTTCCTTTTTCTCTACATCCTTGCCTACACTTGCCATTTGTTGATTTAATGACGACAGGTGTGAGATGGTACCTCATTGTGTTTTGATTTGCATCTCTCATATGTCTCTTGACCTTCTGTATGTCCTCTTTAGAAAAGTGTCTATTTAGGTCCTTTGCCCATTTTTTTTTATTGGATTGTTTATTTTTCTTTTGATAAATTGCATGAGTTCCCTATAAATTTGGGACTTAAACCCTTATTAGAGATAACACTGGCAAAATGTTCTCCCATGTAGTGGGCTTTCTTGTTTTTTATTGATAGTTTCTTTTGCTGTGCAGAGCTTTTTATTTTGATGTAGTCCCATTTGTTTATTTTCTCCTTAATTTCCATTGTCCTAGGAACTATATCAGTAAAGATATTGCTACAACGTATGTCTGATATTTTGCTCTTACATTTAATCTTAATAAGAACTTTAAAAATAGTTAATTTAACTCTATTTTTAGGTTTGAAAACTGCGACTCAATAATTTTTCAAACCCATATTTCTAAAGCCTATGAATTTAATACCAGTTAAGCTAGAAAATCAGGCAAGTTAGGCCAATGATGACATGAGCAGTCCTATCTAACACATTGGCTGACTAATTCATAAGGAACCAATTATGCCTGTTCTCTCCAATCTTTTGTTGTCCACTGTTTATAATTGCTTCTTATGTTGAATCCAGTCTAAAATTATTCTTATCATGTAGCCCCTAAAATTACACTTTCTCTTAATTCTGCAGTGCCTCTTTAAGGTAATTTTATTCTCTTGTCACTTAGGCTAGAATCTCTGAGTCATCACTGACTGCTGCTCTCAAGATGTTACCTATCTTACCTCATACAAGATCTTTCTACTTTCCTATAGCCACTGCTCTTATTAAGACCTCTCCCTAAGTCAAACATCTTCTCTCTCAAGCCAGTCTATGCACTGAGACAGATTATTCATCTTACAGACCACTCTCAACACAAATATTACATTGTAGGGTAGTGCATTCCAACAAAACTTTCTGTGATAATAGAAATGTTCTATATCAGCTCTGTCCAGTATGGTGGCCATTGGCTATATATGACTATTGAGCACTTGCAATATGGCTGGTGTGAATGAGGAACTGAATTATTTTCTATTTTATCTATTTTATTGTAATGGATTTAAAATAAGTTAATTACATGTGGCTAGTTGCTACCATATTAGATAGGGTCACTCTAGGCAAAAAGATCTACTTACTATCTGTAGGAACCATGACAGATCCCTGGATAGTCAAGGCCTGTGCGAGCACAAAGGCCTTGTTATCAATACACCAGAATGACCAAAGGCCACTCTGGGCATGTGCCTAAATGGAATGTTCAAGGACTCTGAGCCTGGGAATCTTAATCAGGTGAAGATACCATGAGTGAGTGCAAGGACACAAGGTACACTGTGCCCTTCTATAGCAAATAATAATTGACGTAACTATTGGCAGGAAGCCTTCTTTGTCTAAATTGTACAAAATTGGGTTGCTGACCAACTAGATAGCTGTAATCGGTTGAGGCGGTGTAACGCCCGGAACGCTGGCCGCACTCACAAAGCACCAAGAGACGTTCTCATGCAAAAAGGAAAGGGTTTAATAGTACTGGCATGCCAGGACCCGCAACATACTCTGAACACAGAGTAGAGGTTGTGGGCCCCGAAGCAAGGTTTAAGCGTAGGTTAAATACACTCCAGGGGATAGGGGCTTTTCATTACACAACCCAGGAAATATCCACCGCGGTGTCTGAGCAGGTAAGACAGTTAAGCTTATTTCCGCCACGGTGTCTGAGCAGGTAAGACAGTTAAGCCCGCTGATGCCCAAACATTGTTCTTAGCTTTGCACAAGTTCCTGGTATCAGTTCCCTCGGCTACAGATGGCTATCTGGCTTCTGTGGCGACATTTCCTGGCATTTGGCTGACTTGTCCTGATTAACTTTAACTAGCTTCAGGCCCTGCTGGTTTTTATGTTTTTACATTCCTTCAGCGGGAGTGAAAAATCTGCTTGAGAGAACAGCTAGGCAGGAGAGGCAGGAGAAGTTGCTGAGCCAGAGAGCTCAGATACCACTACACTATGAGACAGTGAGCCTACAAAGCAGCGTGTGGCTGCTCAGATAATAGCTGTGGGTACTAATGGCGATATGGCCACTGGCATCAGCAATAAAGACTCATTCTTAAATACCCACAATCTCTCATGGCTTCTCCATCTAAGACCTGTTGTCCTAGGAGGTCCAGCCCCTGTTACTTAGACTAAGTTCCCAACAATTAGTACAGTGGATAAGGATCAAATAGGAACCAGCCCTGGGATAGTTGGATAAGATAATTTAGAAGAATACATGAACTAACAACCACTCAGAACAACTCAGAGCAACAGAGTTTATGCAGGGCTCTTGCTGTGTGCTCTGACACTATCCCTGGAATATGACTTGTTATTTTCCTTCCTCACATATCCATAAAAGCAGGAATAGTGCCTATTTTGTCCACTGGTATATCCTCAGTACCTAGATAAAGGCATGACATGTAGTAGGTTCCAACAAACATTTTTTTAATTTATCTTTATTGTTGAAAGTATTATAGATAGCTCCTTTTTATCCCCATTGACCCCCTCCACCGCATACCTACCCACCTCCAGGCCTTCACCTCACTATTGTCTGTGGCCATGCATATATACAAATAATGTCTTTGGTTAATCTCTTCCTGTCCCCAACCCCCCTCTCACTCCTTCCCTCTGAGATTCACTATTTTATTCATGGTTCTATGTCTCTGATTTACTTTGTTGGTTTATTTTGTTCTTTAGATTCTACATATGCATGAGATCATGTGATACTTGTTTTTCCCTGACTGGCTTCTTTTCTTAGCCTAATACTCTTTAGGTCCCTCTATTTGTCTCAAAGGATAAGAGAGCCTTCTTTTTAAAAGTTGCATGTATATCACCTTGTGCTAAACAGTTTTAAGTGCTTTACATACATTATATACTTGTTAGTACCTCCATTTTACAGATTAGGACATTGAGGCACAATAGACTAATTAACTTGCTCAAGTCCAGAACTAGTAAATGGTAGAGCTGAGATTTGAACCCATGCAGTCTGGTTCCAGAATCTGTGAGGACAAACTTCAATACTACACAGCCCCTCATAACCAGGACTTTCTACTTCCCAGTGATATTTACTAAGACAGATACATGGCATGGAGATTAGAATTGAGTGGGCCTGTATATAAAAGCCACTGATGTGTCACTAAAGCTGTTAAAGATTCAGTTCATATGGGATGTTCAATAAGCCGTTGGAGCACAGAAGCAATTTTTTTTTATAACAGATTTTTTTTAAATTGAAAAGTCATGTCATAAAAAGTCTACAATTACAAATGTAGAAGTCTGACTCATTTAAGAAAGCCAAGGTATAATCACTTTTTAAAAAAAAAATAGAAAAAAGAAGTAAATAAGGATGATTTGCTTTTGAAGAGAAATGTTTTTAAATATTCATATATAGTAGTCATTCAAACAAAAAATTACTGGACTTATTAAAAATATAACTTGGCTTACAAAATGACATTTATTTGCAATAAACTGGTGTAGGAATAGGTAGTATCTGAGAGGAGAGTTTACTTCAAGACCACAGCAGAGAGGAGGCATTGGAACTTAGCTGCCAATAGGAATATATGCTCTGAAGAATCATCAGCTTCCAGTTATTTCCTACCTTTACAAAAATTGTAATTTTTCCCCAGGGACTCAATAAGTTGCCTATTTCTCAGCTTCAAACCTGAGAGTGGAATCTGAACATTTGATTATATAAGCCCCAAGTGAGGCAGCAGTGTTCCCCAGAGAATAAATTATTGAGGAAATACCCAATTAGCTGCTTGGCTGTCTCCTTGAGCCAGCATCAATAGGCAGGTGGGACTAAGACCCCACAATCCCCTGTGCTGGGAACTAGAAAAGAACTACCATATTCAACTTGTTATCTTCTTCATTTTCAACAGAAAAAAAGTAAAGTGTTCACTCCACCTCCTATTCTCATATCTCCCACACCCTAATGATTTGGCCAGGACCCTGTGGTAACAAAGAGGGCAGGGAACAAAATGACTAAGTCTCCAGATAAGATTGAAAGTTTAGAGTCAAATCCTGGCTATTAATGTTAGTCATACGCATTAGTGCCTTGAGGAGGCTTGGAGTGAATAGCTTTTAAATCAGACCCATTTCAAGAATTAAATCCATTTTAGTGAGAATCATGAGAATCACCTTTGCTAAGTAAGAGAGCCTATAGACTTCAGATTGTAGGTTATGGAGGGTAATATTAAGGTAGAACAAAATAAAGAACAAAATTTTTCCACTGGGTAGAAAAACTCTCTAAGTATGAGGATCACATTACTTGGTGTTGTCATTGGTGTCACTGAAGGTGAGGATAAGACATGGTTGTGAAAAGTTAAAATAAGAAAGTGAAAGAATAATAAAACTGATCTTGCCATCCATTCCTCTATTTTCTTAGGTCTCTGCTTATTCCAACCCCATATAAATAGGGATTTCCTTTTCCTTTCTCAGAATTTAGTAAGAAGAGAAAGTTTTTCCCTCTTAACATCTGAGAAAATGTCTCTATTATTCTATTCAGTCCATGTTCCTTATAACTGTGTATGTATCATAGTTTATCATTCTATCTAATAAAAGAGTAATATGCAAATTGATCATACCTCACTACACACACAAGCCACAACTACCAGCCATTCAGGAGCGAGTATGCAAATTAACACAACCAAGATGGCTGTGGCCACAGAGAGAGTAGGAGGCTTGGGTTTCCCTGGCAATGGAGGAAGCCAAGCTTCCCACATACCCTGGGTGGCCTTGAACTCCACTCAAGTCTACAAAGTTTCAATTATAGAAGATAAATAAATCCCAACAAAAATGGATGTGGCTACAGAGCAAGCAGGAGGCTTGGGTTTCCCTGGTAATGAAGAAAGCCAAGCTTTACGCCTGCCCTGGCCTGCTCTGGCCTCTGCTGAAGGCTACAAAGTTTCAATTATAGAAGAAAAATAAATCCCAGATACCTTGGCCTCCACTTGGGTTGCTGGGGATCATGGCTGGCCTGCAAACCACCACAGGCCTCTCTCCCAGGCTGCTCCATGCCCCAAGGGAACCCCCACCCTGATCCGAGATAGCCTTCAGGGCAAACCATCTGGTCCCCAACCATGCACCAGGCTTTTATCCTATCCTATCTAACAAAAAAAAGGAATGTGCAAATTGACCATCACTCCAACACACAAGATGGCTACCTCATGTGATCAAAGATGGCTGCCCCATGTGGTCAAATATGGCTGCCCCAATATAGACAAAAGATAGCTGTCATAAGATGGTCATCAGGGAAAGGCATTTAGGAGGACCAGGCCTGCAAGGGAGGGCAGTTGAGGATGACCAGACCAGCAGAGGAGGAAAGTTGGGGGTAACTAGGCCTACAGGGAAGAGCAGTTGGAGAGGACCCAGGCCTGCAGGGGAGAGCAGTTGGGGGGGGGGGTACGAGGCCTGCAGGGGATTGCAGTTAAGGGTGGCCAGGCCTGCAGGGGAGGGCAGTTAGGGGCACTCAGACTGGCAGGGGAACAGTTAGGCATCAATCAGGCTGGCAGGGGAGTGGTTAGAAAAAAAGTGTAGTGTTAAAAGAGATTTTTACTACCCTGGTTAAAGGCAAGCTATAGAAGAAAGAAGTGAAAAGGGAGACTGAGGAGGACAACCAGAAAGGTATTTAAAAAACAAAAAGGAAAGATGGAAGAAATTAAACCAAAGAAAACAAGAGAAAAGTATTATAAGTTAAAGGCTGTTCAATGACCAAGATGGCTGGAAAGTCTCCAGGGGACTATATATCACAAAAAGCATTGGTAAATTTGGTAACAATTCAGGGGATAGACACTAGACTGAAGTGGGTAGAAGTGAAAAGGAAGTAGGAGAGTAGCATAATATATAAGCAATCCATTCAGTGGTGGGCTCTAGACCAGAAGAAAGCAGTAGCTAAAGAGATGAGGGTAAGATAGAAATCAGTTAAAGCAGAAGAGTTTTGTTCCTAATCCTTAAACTGACCTGATTAAATAACAATGTGTTAGTCAACAGAAGTCCCATGAGCTTATAATGGAGCTGAAAATTTTCTATTACCTAGCAATATTGTAGCTGTTGTATTACCATAGCACAATGTGTTCCCCATGTTTTTTCAGTGTTGTTGATATAAACAAACCTCCAAGTCATATAAAATCAAAGCACAAAATTATGTACATAATATTTGATAATGATAATAAACTACTATGTTACTGATTTATATATTTAGTATACTATACATTTTATTATTACTTAGGAGTGCACTATTTCTTATTAAGGAAGTTTTCTGTAAAACAGTATGTGTTACACAGGTAACAGCTTCATGCATTTCATCTTTAGGTCAAGGTGGTAGAGTAGGTGAACACTGTGCTGGTGTAAGTTTGTCTAGTTTCTTCTTTCTTTCTTCCTGTCTTTCTTTCTTTCTTTTTTCATATCTGATCAATTTTCCCAACACCATTTATTGAAGAAACTGTCTTGATTCCATTGTATGCTCTTGCTTCCTTTGTCAACTATTAATTGAGCATAATGGCTTGGGTTGATTTCTGGGTTTTCTGTTCAGTTCCATTGGTCTATATGTCTGTGCCAGTACCAGGCAGTTTTGAGAACTGCGGCTTGGTAATATAACTTGATATCTGGTACAGTGGTACCTCAAGATACAAGTTTAATTCGTTTCATAACCTTGAGGTGTGGGAAACTATAAGATGCTCGAGTCTCGGTAAACTGGTGGATTGTATGCAGCTGGCCGATCCGCGCGATTACTCCTATCTCAAATGTTGCTCATATTTCAAAGCAAAAATCGCTCGCTCGACAGCCTGTATCTCAAAAATCTTGTATGTTAGGACTCTCGTATTTCGAGGTACCACTGTATTATGATCCCTCCAACTTTGGTCTTTGTCAAGATTGCTGCGACTATTTGGGGTCTTTTTAAAATTTCATATGAATTTTTGGAGAGTTTATTCTCAGCCTGTGAAATATGCCATTGATATCTTAATGGGGATTGCATTGGATCTATAGATTGCTTTGGGTAATATGGACATTTTAATGATGTTGATTCTGCCAATCCATGAACATGGTATGGATAGGAAAGACCCACAACCTGATAGATAGAGCACCTGAATTAATCTGAAAAGTTATATTATTTTAAACCTTAGAACACATATACTTATGTGTATAGGGAATTACATTTCTTATATGAATAGAGAGTAAAGTTTTTCTTAAAATTTCATTTTCAAAGCCTATGCAAAGCAATTGAGGAAGTGACTCAGCTCTGAGTCTAGCAAGCAGATCCAATAGGCAGACCCACCAGGAGTCAAAACATCATCTTGTCCACATCATCTCATTTCCTGATGACTAAAGGACAATAGTTGATGTCTGTGGACACCCAAGCCTGCATGTAGCTGCCTTCCTCATTCCAACCCATTTCCTGCTTATAGCCTAGCCTTGAAAAACTTGTTTCCTTGAATGCTTATCTTGCAGGGGCCTTGAATGTAGTCTCAAGTCCCCTTACCACCTCATGGGGGGGGGGGGGCTGAAAAGGCTACAAAAAGCCCACAAACTGGGAACAAAGCCCTTAGAGGCTGCTGCAATCAGGGCTCAGCCTTGGAAACAAATTCCCCTGAGCCATGGCACCAATGCTCCTGCAATAAAAAGCATTTTCTGAATCTCCTAAGTATCTGGCTGTGTCTTCCTGCTGCCTAGAAATTTTGCCCTAACAGTATATTCTTTCATTGAGATACCATCTAACACCTGTCATAATGGCTGTCATCAACAAATAAACAAATTACAAGTACTGACAAGGATGTGGAGAAAAAGGA
>PVJN01000751.1:134029-175588 GCA_004026805.1 Lasiurus borealis
TGAGTGGTTAGGAGCCAGCTGTCCCAGGTTGTGAGAGGGATGTCTGATTGCCAGTGGAATCAGACCTAAACCAGCAGTCGGACATCCCCTGAGGGGTCCCAGATTGGAGAGGGTGCAGGCTGGGCTGAGAGACACCCTCCTCCCTGTGCATAAATTTTGTGCACCAGGCCACTAGTTGCATTAATAAAAGAAGAACAAGGTATTATAGTAAATACAAATCAGAACACAAGAAATAATTCTTGAAAAATAAAAATCAGAAGATATCTTAAAATTCCAATAGACGAAAGTTAAGTTGAAGAAATCTACTAGATATAGAACAGGAAGAGATTATTTAATTGAGTAATTCCCAGGTTCTAAGCGCTGTTCTAGGAAGTGGAAATACAAAGTGAACAAAACTGAAAGAAATCTCTGCCCTCACAGTACTTACATCCTATACAAGGAAATAAAAGAAATAAGACAAACATAAGGTTTGAAGCGGCTGGCCAAATTTCCAGGAAATGTGAGTTACAGAAAGAGCAAAAAAGATAAAAAAGTAAGATGGATCAAAATTATCAAAGAAATAATACAAGAATACTTCTAGAACCAAGGGATATAATTTTCCATATTAAAATGAACAACCTAAATAAATGAACAACATGACAAAAGAGAAAAAAGGGCACATTATCATGACAAGTCAGAAAATCAAAAATAGATATTCTTAATAGATTTTAGATATAAGCAATAGATTACATTTGAAGAAAAAATTAGATTTCTTAATAGAAATAATTAATCTTGGATTAATGCCTAAAATATTATTAGAAAAGATGTTTAACCTAGATACCTATAACCAAATTATCAAATTTATTATGAGAACAGAATAAAGATATAGTCAGACATTCAAAGACTCAAAAAATTTTAACTTCTACAAACATTTCCATACATGGCTACTGAAGGGCACAAAAAGGAGAAATTCAAAAGTAGGAGAGTTTCAAGTTAAAGTTCAAGTCTGATGATAGTACAGATGGGCTAAATAATATCCAGTCTAAATTGAAGCATGAAGGTGCAGGATCCAAGGAGTATAATTTATAATGCTATAATGGAGACTTTGAGTGTAATCTATAACCAAGAATTATCAGCAATAATTTATATGGCACATCAAAAGCCTGAACCTGCTCTGAAGAAGACATACCCACTGAAATGATCTTTATTTTATAACAGCCTTGAATGTGCTGAGCTGAGGATATTAACCTAGCCAATTATGTTCCTTCCATCCATAATGAGATAGACCCACATGCATAGACAGGAAACAATCTCCAGACATATTGGTAAGTGAAAAAAATCAAGGTATAGGACTCTCTGTCAGTATACCAATATTCATGTTATAAAATTGAAAAGGCATATTTAGAACTAAAATTTACTTGTAGTCACACAATATGTCTCTGATAAAATGCAAGAAACAAAGAAGTTTTTTCAAGGAAATAAATCAGGGTCTGGGACACAGGAGTAGAAGAAAGACTTAGTTTTGTTTAATGTTTTTACCTTGCACATGCATTATCTAATCAAAAATTAATTACTTAAAAGTCCAAACAATGTTAGTACCTACTCTATTTAAGCAGAGTTCAAGAGGCTAAGAATGTAATAGTTTTAGCGGTTTCTATCATAAGTCCTCAGAATTTTTAAATTTCTCTTATAACTCAGAATTACACACAAAAAAAATGCACTTATTTTATCCAAATCATTTTCCATTTGGCCACATGAAATTGGTTTGCAGAAATATTTATACAAGAACTTAAAATTCTATATAACAAAAGGCTAATATTCAAATTGTCCCCTCAGGAGTTTGATGGACCAGGAATTCAATTGCTCACTATGACATGCACTGACCACCAGGGGGCAGTGTAGAATGAAAGAAGGCCCCGATCGGCCCTGATCACTAGTCAGGCCTAACGACCCTACCTGTGCTCAAATTTTGTGCACCAGGCCTGTAGTATAACTAATAACCCTTGTCATTTCTACATCATTATTAGCTGGTATATTTTATCAATCTTCATTAATTTTATCTTATTTAGAGATATCTTCTTGTACTTTGGTTGCCAAACCTTATTTATATTTTAAATATATTTTTATTGATTTTTTTTACAGAGAGGAAGGAAGAGGGATAAAGAGTTAGAAACACTGATGAGAGGGAAACATCCATCAGCTGCCTCCGGCACACCTCCCACTCGGGATGGGCCCTCATCCAAGGTACATGCACTTGGCCAGAATCAAACCTGGAACTTTTCAATCCACAGGACGACTCTCTATCCACTGAGCCAAACCAGTTAGGGCACCAAATCTCATTTAATCATTATTCTTCAAAGCATTTGTATGAATTAGTTCATTACTATCTATAGTAGAGAAAATAGGATATTGGACTAAATCAAAATTAAAATGAAGTTAGGACATAAAATATATAATTGGAATCTGAAGATTTGGTTTTCTATCAGTACCATTAAAATGCATAGCCTTGAAAATTAGCCAGACTTTCCAAATATCAGGCTCCCAGCAACTGCACATTAAACATCTGCACAAGGAAGCAAATGGAGAACATTTGAAGCATGGTTCCTCCCTCCCCAAGAAAAGGGTCTTTTGGGAGATATGAGATGTATACCCATGGAATAATTATGTGTGGTCAAAATACACAAAGAGAACTAAAATTTTTTTTCTATCTGGTGAAAGGTTCTTTTAAAAAGGTAAATGTTAAGGCAATAGACACAGCTTAAAAAAATAACAGGTTATCCAAATATTCAATATAATTTAAATATGAAATGGTTTACACAAGTTTGTTTTGGCCATTTTATTTCATCCAAACTAGTAATCAAATCACATCAATCACTATTAGATATCATTTGGTAACAAGGAATTGTTAGGCAGCACTTTCTCTCTCCCTCCCCCTTGCTCATTGTTCTACCCTTTGCTTGACTTCACTCCCTTTCCTATTCTTTTTATTCTCTCACCCACCCACCAAATAAATGAATTAACTGCAAAATTGTTAGAAACAAAAATATGGCAGGATGTTATTTTTCACATTCTATTACAACTTTTTGCATAAATGCAGATACAATTAAAAGTACAACTACATGTTCTACACAGCTTCTACATTTCATTATAGCAATAGGATTTGTGTGTGTGTGTGTGTGCTGAATTTCACACAGTGATGTCAGCTTGAGTTCTTCTAAATTCATCATTGAGAAAAGAGCCTGGGAAAAGGCCTTTCCTTCATTTGCCCACAAATGTTATTTTAAGAAATCCCTGCTTCACTGGGGGATCTGCTTTAACACAGTCTCTATCAGCCTCGCATGCCCCGAAAGCAGGCATAATTTGGAAGCATGAAGATGTCCAGATCAAGGGAAAGAAAGCCTTTAGTGATTGTCAGAGGTGCTGGGGTGCCAGGAAGCATATCAAATCTCTCAAAAATGTTTTTTTCTCTTCTTATACTTGTAGTCTTACATCTTGCTTTCTCAGAGCAAATGATCTTTAATTAAACAGATTCATTCTAAATCTAGTTGCTGCCTATCCCGGGGACAATTTCCCAAGACATAGAAGCTGTGCTGCATCAGGCTTCATGGCATTTCTGCCACAACTCAATCACATCAGCATCGGATAACCATTATCCATTTGTTGGTAGAGTTTTTAGGAGTGTTTTTGGTAGAAGTGGAATTTTGGAGGAACCATGAGAAAATTTCCTAAGGCCCTTATGGGAGGATAGGGTTTCATGGAAAGCTTTATTGATGATGGAAAATTAAGTGTCTTCTCCTCCAAGGTCCCATCTCTGTCTGTCCTGTCATGGTAAAAGTCCAACTGTGTCTTCAGTGGGACCAGAATTAAGGCCACTATTCATGGTTTCTGCTCTTTTAAATTCCAGTCCAGTCTAGCATTTGGCTAGCTTAGCTTATGTTTTCAGCTGAAATCCAATACATGTGAGGTCTGCATGACCATGGGCCATGAGAGTGCTTAAGGCCACAGGGACCATGGAAAACAGGTGCACACACGGGTGAGTGCAGGTCATGGAACAAGAAAGAGCAAGAAGAGCACAAGCAAACAAGCATGTCTTTGTTTGCCTAGAATTATGTGTTTTCAGGCTTGAAGGGAACAAGAAGCTTATTCAAAATAGCTGATCAGCTTCCCAGACTTTTTCAGGCTTCTGATGGGGTCTATCCCCTTAGCCAATCCATTGATCTTCCAGGCTAGACCAATAGGCAAGCATCTTCCCTATGTCATCTGAATTCACTGTGTATGTGTCCACCTGCCCCTGTGTTCAATCTCTTCCCCAATAATCTGTAGGAAATGGACCACTGGATCCCTGGGGAGTGTGAAGCTATAGCTGCTCTATCCAGATGACCATGTTTATAATGTCTAACCTCCTTTTTGCTTCATTCCTATTATTAATATTAACTAGCTCATTATGATAATTATAGGAGGGTACATTGTCCCTTTTTGAAAGGAAGGTTTCACTCCAGAAACTTCTTGGTGATCTTTATTCTGCATTTGATAATATATTACTAAAGTCCTGGTGCCTGAAAATTCATGTCCCTCAGTCTGGCCTGCCCTCTCTTACAATCTGGGAGCCCTCAGGGGTAGGAAGCGACCTGGCAATCAGGAGAAGGTGTTGCCCCATCACACCTCTGCTGCTGCCACTGCTGCCATTGCAAGCCTTGGCCAGCATTGGTTACCTGAGCTTCAGGTCAGCCACCATCTGAGGCTTGCCTGTGCCTTGGGTCATCCCTGGGTGGCTGAGGGGCTGAGGGGACTGGGAGATTCCAAAGGCAGGTGTGCAGAGTGGTTGGGCCTGCCTGGGTTCAGATCTGGCCTTGCCATGTGACTGCCACAATGTTTAAGGGTGGGGCAATAAATTAGCATATTCCCTCCTTATTGGCTCTGGGCACCATCATCTTTGAGGGGGGGCAGTTAAGTAGTATATTCCCTCCTTATTGGCTGTGGGTGCCACCATCTTTGCTATGGTGTGAGGGTCAATTAACATTTTGCCTCTTAATTAGATAGGATTACTAGAGGCCTGGTGCATGAAATTCATGTATGGGTAGGGCCCCTAAGCCTGGCTGGTGATCAGGACCATTTGGGGCCTTCTGGTTCCTGGCTCCAGCCTCCCTTCATTCCACACTACCTTCTGGTGGTCAGTGTACATCATAGCAAGCGATCGAACACCCAGTCTCTTGGTCAAACTCCTGAGGATACACTTTGCATATTAACTATATACATATATATATACACACACACACACACACACACACACACATTAGCCTTTAGCTAATGCTGAAAATGTTTTGTCAACAATTGCATCTGCTACTATGATGATTCTCAAACTAGCAATCTTTTGGTTGTTTCAACACTACCATCACTTTCTTAGTGATATGGGGGGTGATAGCAGAGCACGAAATACTATGACTCTGCCCAAAGAAGTTCTCTCATAAGGAGTCCTACCCAATGAAGGAAACCTAAATGCTCTGTTCTTACCATCTACACTTGAAGCCCATACCCTAATGCTGGACCTCTCTACTAACCCAGGCTGAACCTCCCAGTTCAGGCTTAATTAAGTTCAGGCTTAGGTTCCACACAGGGCCTTTACTCTCTCCTCCAAATCCCAGTCTTATGATCAAAAAGTAACTGACCACCGCTACAGCTTTCCCAAATACTGAAGCCCTCACTGGAGAAGCAAGAGAAAGCTGTATGTGCAAGAAGTGGTTGAACTTAGTGATCTCCAACCAAGAAAAGGTGGCAGAGGGTTCTTGCCTTTTGAAGCATGGAGACCATGTCTACTTGCAAAGTGGCTGATCCAGGTCTTGGAATGTGATCAATTAATTAGTAACACCTACAGTTGGGAAATAAGACTAAAGAGGAGACAGAGAGTCAGAATTTTTCTCTCCTTGAATGACTTACAAATATGTATTTTCTTCTCAAGAAATCACAAGCTTCTTGACAGCAGGAGCCAATAAATGTTGCTTGAATGTCTTTGACCCTCCAGAACAGCAGCACAGGCCTGGCTATTAAAGCAAACACAAATCAGATTTCTTGACCAGCATGTGGTCTGGTTGATGCCACTCAAGACACTAGCTATCTCATTTTCTTCTCTTTGTGTCCAGATTTTTCTTAATATACCCTGCTACAGTTGCAGGGCCCTGTTGCAGGTTTTCCAGGGTAGGTTTGAACTAAAGGAATCTTTCTGATCACAAAGTGGTACATGATTACTACTTTCTCCCACTCTTGTTGATAGGGGTAACCTGGTGGATCTGAAAATCCTCTGGAGTACATGGGACCTGGCACTGGGAATATTTTGTTGCTTTCAAAGAACAAAGGCATACAAAGAATATTTAATGAGGCAACAATTTTAGATATTCTTGAGTTTAAAAATTATAATAAAAATAGATCAAGACAAGAAATCAACCATTGATTTAACCAAAATGATCACAAGTTTAAATCTATTTAGCAGTGTGGAAAGAGTACCTATTTGTGGGACAACAATATATGTTCTAGTTTTGATTCAGCCACTAATCAGCTATTTGATCTTGAGCAATTTGATTCATTTGGACTTTCATCATCTCATCTGTAAATGATGAGGTACAAAGTGGAGGATCACTTTCAATTTCATAAATTTATTAATTTTTATGACATTTAATACTTTTGACTAAAAATGAAATAAAATAATTTATTTTGTGCATTTCAACAATTACAAATGTAAACATATCTTTAAGTTGAATAGTCTTGGCTAGAGGAGTAAACAGCCTCTTTCATTATTCTACTTATATAAAGTTTTAAATATTCAAACTCTACACAAGGTAAACAATCGTTATTGTTGAGGATCCAAGATGGCTTTGGAGTAAGTGGAAGCTAACTCCTCCCAGTGCCAAACCAAATTTATGATGAATTGAATGATGAACTGAAGGACAGCTGAACAAGAGTATTATTCAAGGATTTGTATAAAAAACGACAAAGAGACTGGTAAGAAGGGTGTAGAAACAGAGAGGTCTGGCTCCTATACCCAGATGTGGTGACTGAGAAGCTAGACAGATATCTTGACTGCTAAAGTCCCCTCTAAGGATAGTGGGATCTCAACCTCATGCTAGAACCTCTAACTCAGAGCATAAGGGCTGGGAAGAAGAGCCTGCATAGCATGTGGCAGTGGAAATCAGCAGGCATACTGTCTGCTAGGAAGAGGAGGAAACCTGCTAGAATCCCAGGTACTCTGCTAAAAGGTCAATCTATAGGAGCTTGCTCTCAGGCAGTCTTCTTGGTTCTGGTAGAGGGAAGGAGACTAATGGCAGGCATAAGGGAGTCATAAAGAGAAGATCCAGAGAGAGATGTGGACAGTCAGCTACTGAGGTACCTGGCCTGAGTCAACATCCCACATTGCCTTAGGGGCCATTCTTATAGCATCAGCTGGGGCAGAATACTAATGAAGTACTCCAAATACTGGCAACATAACCCTGCCAAGTGAGAATGCAGGAAAAGGAGCCTGTGGTGCACTCTTTTTCAAGAGAAACTATAGCCTTCCCTCAGAAAATTATTGAATAAAATGGAAGCAATCAAGATATAAGATGCAGAATTTAAAATAATGGTTATAAGAATGTTCAAGGACCTTAGGGGAAGAATGGATCATTTCAATGAGAACTTAAATGAAGATAATAAGCACTAAGAAAATTACCATAAAAAAAAAGGTTAAAAATAACGAATACAATATGTGAAATGAAGAATATACTAGAAGGAATAAGCATCAGGTTAGATAAAAACAGAAGATTAAATCGGTGATTTAGAGAACAAGAAAAGCACCAAGCAGAACAATAAATAATAAAATGAAAAAGAATTTTAAAAATAAGGAAGTCTAAGAGATCTCTGGAACAACATCAAGCATAACAGAAAAAGAACAAAGTAACCAAATGATTAAAATAAAACTGTTTGAAGAAATAATAGCAAGAAAACATTCCAAAACTAGTAAAGGAAAAAAATCATACGAATTCAGAAGTTGAGAGAGTCTGAAGTTAAGATGAATTCAAAGAGGCCCACAGAAAGACACATGATAATTTAAATGGCAAATATCAAACACAAAAAGGAAATCTTAAAAGGAGCAAGAGAAAAACAATTAGCTACCTAAAAAGAAGCTCCCATTAGGTTATTAGCTGATTTCTCACCAGAAACACTTCAGCCCAGAAGGGAATGGCATGAAATATTCAAAGAGTTAAAGAAACAAGGACCTACAACCAAGACTACTCTACCAAGTTAAGCTACCATTTAAAATTGAAGGCGAAATAAAGAGATTTTCAGACTAAAAGGGGGGTGGGAAGATAATAGAATTTATGACTATGAAACCAATATTGCAAAAAATGTTAAAGGGGCTGCTTTAAGAAATCAATGAACTATTTAGTATTTTTAAAATTGTAAAAGGAAGAATAAAGAGAAAAGAGAGAAGCATCGGTATAAATAATTAATGTTAATAATAAGTAATGACAATAAATAAGTAACTATCAATAATGATCTTAAATGTAAATGAATTAAATGCTCCAATCAAAAGACACCAGACCTCCAGCACAGGTTTCAAGAGCTGGTAAAAGAAGTCCCCATAACTTTGGGCTTTAAAAAACAGCAGGGATTATGGCTGAGTGACACAAAGACTGCTGGAAACTCAGGCATATCCTCTTGAAAGGCTAGTATACTTACTTACTCAGACTTGAACCCTCTGGGCTCTAATGCTGGAGCAGAAGCTTGAAAGGAACCTGGGACATTAGAGGAGGAACTGAATTGTTTGGCATCATGGCAAGAACTCAGGGACAGCTTTCTTTGAGATGAGGTTTCTCACAAGGGTCATTATCCATTACTGGGACCTCCCCTGTCCCAGAGCTGATTGGCAGCCATATTTGAATTATCATCAGCTTGGCTCACATTATTTTCTATGCCCAGATAATACTCTGAGACTCTACCCTATCAAATTTGCAGCCCCCACTCAAGCCATTTGCAGTGACTTTCCATAGGAATGGCCTGTACTGTCTCAGACTTCAGGCTTTCCTAAAATCTCTGAAACAAGCAGCAACTGGTATCAGTATGCCCCATACTTATCAAAAAGATGCCCAAGACCCAGAATTAGCACCAAACTGCCTTACTTTACAGCTTGGCCTCACCTGGGCACTTCCAATCCCAATACAAATAGCAGCCATCTGCAGGCAGCTCTGTAGGTCCTGCAGTGAAGGAGGGGAGGAGAGGCAGTTCTGACTTTGCACCTCACAGGAGGCCCCAGAGCCAGTGCACCTAGTGGACAGCTTCAGATCATACCAGATTATAATTCTAAACATCCACAAGTGACACACTGAAGGGGAAGACTCAGTGAGCACCAAAGCCTCACTGAAGCAAGTCCTGCTCCTAAAGGTCTCTTCTGCACACTGGTAGTTACAGATGGTACTCACAGCCATTTTGCCTGGAGGTCAATTCCTATCAATGACACCATCAGCAATTAAGGCTCAACTACAAGTCTGTGCACACAGCTCACACAGGGGCGTACCTAGAATGTTCAGCTCAGGTTGACTGGGAGGCTGAGCCACTAGGCCCTACAGGGTACCTACTACACAAGGCCACTCTATCAATTCCAGGAAACATAGCCGTTCTATTTAATACATAGAAACAAACATAGAGAAGCAGCAAATCTGTGGAGACAAAGAAACATCTCACAAGTGAAAGAACAGAAGAAATTTCCAGAAAAAAAAAAAGAACAAAATGAAATGAAAGCAAGCAAACTACTAGATACACAGTTCAAAATAATGATTATAAGGTTGCTTGAGGATCTTAATGAGGGCTTCAAGGGACCTAGTGAGACTTCCAAAAGTTTTAGTGAGAATTCACGAACCTTAGTGAGAACATCAAAGACCTGAAAAGGATCAGTCAAAAATTAACCATTCAGTAACTGAAATAAAGAATAATTTACAGGGATTCAATAATAGAGTAGAGGATTCTGAGAATCAAATCAACTATTTGGGAATATGAGTATGAGGAAGCAAATAACACCCACTCACAAGAGCAAAAAATAAAAATAAAAAAATATGAAGATAGTGTAAGGAACCTCTGGGACAACTTCAAGATCCCAACATTCATATTATGGGGGGAGGAAGAAGAGAGAGAAAGCAAGATATTGCAAACCTATTTGAAGAAATAATGACTGAAAACTTCTTCAACCTAGTAAAAAAAATTCACTTACAAGTCCAGGAAGTAAAAAGAATCTCAAACAAGAGGAACCTAACCCAAAGAGGCCTACACCAAGACATATTAAAATCAAATGCCAAGCATTAAAGACAAAGAATCTTAAAAGCAGCAAGAGAAAAGCAGTTAGATACTTATGAGGGATTGCCTATAGTTCACAGGCTAGAAAGGAGTAGCAAGAAATATTTGAAGCGATTAGCAAGGACTTACAACCAAGATTACACTACCCAGCAAAGCTATCATTTAGAATTGAAGGTTGGATAAAAAGCTTTACAGACAAGAAAATGCTAAAGGAGTTTACCACCAAACCAGCATTACATGAAATGTTGAAGGGTATTCTTTAGGAAGAGGAAGAGGAAGAGGAAGAGGAGGCGGAGGAAGAGAAAGAGGAGGAGGAAGAGGAGGAGGAGGAGGAAGAGGAAGAGGAGGAGGAGGAAAAAGAAGGAGGAGAAGGACTGGGGCAGGGTGGAAACTGGGTAGAGGAGCACAATGAGGGGAATGAGGAGGACATTGGCAATGCTCTCAACAATAAAGTTTTTATTTTTTAAAGACATAAGGTAAGGAACAGACTGACATATCTCAGAGAGAAGGGTTGGGTGGGGTGGGGTGGGGTGGGGTGAGGTGAGGGGTGGGAAGAGATTAACCAGAAGAATTTACATGCATATAATGCATAACAATTGGACATATACAGACATATAGTGTAGTCATGGTCTGGGGTGAGATAGGACTGGGAGGAGGGAGGATAAATAGGGTAATTGGTGGATATCTGTAATTCTTTAAACAATAAAATAAAATAAGGTAGCTGACAGGATGAGGAAACATGAGCCGTATGTATGCTGTCTTTAAACCAGTCACCTCAGAACAAAAGATGCACACTAAAAATAAAGAGATGGGAAAGATATTCCATGCAGATGGAAATAAAAAACAACTGAGGCATTAATATTTATATCAAAGTGCCTTTATTTGAAAGACACTGAGAAACAAAGAAGGACACTACATAATGATAAAGAAAGCACTCCAAATAAGAGGATATAACCCTTGAACAAATGTATGTACCTAACATAGGAGCACCTAATATGTAAAGCAGGTCATGATGGACATAAAGGGAGAGATAAATACTAATACAGTGTGAGTAGAGAATTTTAACACCCCATTGAAATCAATGGATAGATCTTCCAGAGTGAAAATCAACAAGAAAACAATGGCTTTAAATGACACAATAAACCAGATAAATTTAATTTATATCTTCAAATCATTTCACATCAAAACAGCAGAATACACATTATTTTCAAGTGCACATGAACTATTTTCTAGGA
Organism: Lasiurus borealis; assembly: GCA_004026805.1. Lineage (NCBI taxonomy): Eukaryota > Metazoa > Chordata > Mammalia > Chiroptera > Vespertilionidae > Lasiurus > Lasiurus borealis. Next base: position 145,558 of record PVJN01000751.1, read on the forward strand.
TAAACCACAAATTTAAGAAAATTGAAATCATATGAAGCATTTTCTCTGATCATAATGGTATAAAACTAGAAAATCATTTAGAAGGAAAAACTGAAAAACACTTAAAACATGGAGGCTAAATAACATGTTATTAAACAACTAGAGGCCTGGTGCATGAAATTAGTGCACAGAGGGGTGTGCCCCTCAGCCCAGCCTGCACCCTCATCAATCTAGGACCCCTTGAGGGATGTCCAACATCCCTCTCACAATCCAGGACTGCTGGCTCCCAACTGCTCACCTGCCTGCTTTCCTGATTGCCCCTAACTGCTTCTGCCTGCCAGGCTGATCACCCTCTAACCACTCCCCTGGAAGCCTGATTGGCCCTAACTGCCCTCCCCTGCAGGCCTGGTCACCCCTAACTGCCCTCCCCTGCAAGCTTGATTTCCCCCAACTGCTCTCCCTTGTAGGCCTGGTGCCTCCCACTGTCCTCCCCTGCTGGCCATCTTGTGTTGGCCATCTTGTGTCACATGGGGGAAGCCATCTTTGACCACATGAGGGAAGCCATCCTGTGTGTTGGAGTTATGGTCAATTTGCATATTACTCTTTTATTAGATAGGATAGAAGCCTGGTACATGGGTGGTGGCCAACTGGTTTGCCCTGAAGGATGTCTGTATCAGGGTGGCTATTCCCTTGGGGCATGGGGTGACCTGAACGAGGAACCCCTGGTGGTTTGCAGGCTGGCCACACCCCCTGGTGACCCAAGTGGAGGCCCTGCTATCTGGGATTTATTTATCTTCTATAATTTAATCTTTGTAGCCTTGAGTAGAGACCCGGGCCAGCCAGGGTGTGCGGAAAGCTTGACCTTCTCCTTTGTGGGGAAAACCCACACCTCCTGTTCATTCTGTGGCTGCAGCCATCTTGGTTGGGTTAATTTGCATACTTGCTCCTGATTGGCTGGTGGGAATGGCTTGTGGGTGTAGCAGAGTGATGGCTAATTTGCATATTACTCTTTTATTAGATAGGATGAATATGTTAATAAATAGATCAAGGAAGAAATCAAAAGCTACCTAAATACACACCAACTTGAAATCTATGCATCAGCAGTCCTAAAAAGGACATTCATAGCATTACAGGATTGTGTCAAAAAGCAAGAAAAATTAAATAATCTAACCCTATACCTAAAATAACTAGAATAAGAACAGTAAACAAAGCCCACAGTAAGTATAAAAAAGGAAATAAAGATTAGAGAAGAAATAAATAACACAGCGACAATAAAAAAGAACAATGAAACTAAGAATTGGTTTTTTGAAAAGATAAACAAGATTGACAAAACTTTAACCAGATTCATGAAGAAAAAGAGCAAAAACAAATAAATAAATAAATAAAATCAGAAATGAAGGAGAAGCAGCCAAATGTAGGATTGTAAGAAAATACTATGAAAATTACGTATATGCCAACAAATAAGAAAACTTAGGTGAAATGAACAAATTCCTAGAAACACACAATCTTTCAAAACTGAATCAGCAAGAATAAGAAAATCTAAATAAATCAATTGCAACTAATGAAATCAAAACAGTAATGAAAAAAATTAAAAACTTCAAGCAAACAAAAATTCTGAACTGGATGTTTCACAGGCAAATTTTACCAAACATTCAAATAAGAACTAACACATATTCTTCTCAAACTATTCCAAAAATACAAGAGGAAGAAGAAGTCCCAGGCTCATTTTACAAGGCTAGCATTATTCTATTTCCAAAACCAATTAAATACACTTAAAGAAAGAAAATGATACATGAACATAAATACCAAAATCCTTTAAAAAAAACATTAGCAAACCAGACACAGCAATACATTAAAAATATCATACATCAAAATCAAGTGATATTTATTTCAGGGATGCAAGGTTGGTATGGTATTTGCAAATTCAATAAATGTGCTTCATCACATAAACAAAGTGAAAGATGAATATCACATGATCATATATGACAAACACACAGCCAACATGGTACTTAATGGAAAAAAGCTAAAAGGGCTTGCTCTAAGATCAGGAACAAGACAGGATGTCTGTTTTCACCACTCTTCCTCAACATTGCACTAGAAGACTTACCCATACCAATCAGATAAGAAGAAGAAAGAAAAAGCATCCAAACTGGAAAGGAAGAAGTAAAAATCTCATTATTTGCAGGTGACATGACATTACATATTTTTAATAAAGACAACAGCAAAGATATTACTAGGATTGATAAATGAATTTGGTAAAGTAGTGTTAGGGTCAAAACGCTCACCGCTCAAAGGAAGGCTCCAAGAGACGTTCTCATGCAAACAGCAAAGGGTTTATTCACCAGCATGCTGGGGCTCACAACATACTCTGAAAGCAGAGCAGAGGCTGAGAGCCCCGAACCAAGTTACAGGGTATTTTTATAGTATTGTGATAACAGGATGCGGCTTGGCGGTTATTGGTTATCTCTGGGTTAATCTCTTGAGACATCTGGGCCTTGTCTCCTTCCACAATTTGGCTACAGGCTGTCTTCACCACACACACTAACAAACCTGCACCTGGGTGACACTAACAATCTGCACCTAGGTTACAGCACTCTGGAAATTTCTTAACTTTGAGAATTTTTAACTCTTTAGTAGCAGGATACAAAATTAATATTCAGAAGTTGCTGACATTTTTATATACCAATAATGGACTATGATAAGGAAAAATCAAGAAAATGATCCCATTTACTATTATAGAAAAAGTTATCTAAGAATAAATTTAACCAAGATAAAAAATATATACTCAGAAAATTATAAGATACTGAAGAAAGAAATTGAGGAAGATACAGTTTTTACTGTACATATCATTTCCTTTTTGTTAAATTTACATTTACATTTCATGACCTTTTTCAAAGTGTTTATTTATAGATTAAACAATACATTAGTCAGGTCCTATATATACAAAGGGTTAAAACGGAATCATTTGGGAATCTGAATGGATTAATTCAATTTACATTATTTCTGATGGGAAAAATGATTTGGTTTTCAATAAATCACTTCTCAAACAGTCTTCCAGAATGAATTAAGTTTCATTCATATATGAAATCTAATTAGCAATATAATTTAACAAACAAAATAGAAACCGAAGCATAGATGCACAGGACTGAATGACAGCAATCAGAGTGGAGGTGGTTTGGGGGACTGGATGAAGAAGGTAAAGAGATTAAGCAGTAGATATATGACATTTAGACACTGATTGCAGTACAGTGACAGCCAGAAGGAAAGAGGCATGAGGGAAGACAGAAGTGAGTAAAAGGGGATAAAATGGAGAGGGAAAGAAACTTTGCTTTGGACAATGGACACATGATGCAGTGTGTGGATGATGTTTTTTTGAACTGTATACTTGAAACCTGTATGTTTTTATTAACCAACTAGAAGCCCAATCCACTAAATTCATGCAAGAGTAGGCCTCCCTTTTTCCAGCTGCTGGCACTGGCTTCCCTCTGGCACCCAGGACCCAGGCTTCTCTCCAGCTTCCAGCAGGCACCCAGGAACCAGCTTCATCCAGAAGGTCATCTGGAAAGATTGTATAGGCTAATTAGCATATTATGCTTCTATTATTATAGACGTCCCCCAACTAAATTCAATAAGAAAACTATACACAGACCAACTTTATATGAATAATTTCAATTTAGTTTTTCTTCCTTTCCTTTTTAGAAATTAAAACAAAACAAGAGTTGGGAAACACTGGTAATGTAATAGTAAAAACAATGCCAATAGCAACATTATGATTCTGACTGCAACCTTAAGTCACCAACAAGTCATGTAAGCTACTCATTAGAATACATAAGAAGTATTCTTATGTTTCCTGCAATGACATAAAGTCACAAAAATTGTGTGCATATTAACTTCTGCATTCCTATCATTAGGGAGGTTATTTAATATATTTGACCTACTGTATTAATTTGAATGAAGTTACATTAGACAAATGTGCAGCATGTGTTTTCAGAGTTTAGTTTGGGTAAGAGTAGAAAATGGACTCTCTAAATAGCATTCGAACAGACAATAAGTTATTACAGTCTCTCCTAAAGAAGTATAAATTAATGGATTTAATCCACAACAAAAAGTATTTGGCTTCTATCTGAAATAGATTTTTTTTAAAAAAAACTATGTGACTATCCTAAACACTCTCCAATCACATCTTCCAGTGATAAGATTGTGAGGTATTAAGGGTTTCATTAACTTTTGGGTAGAGCCACTTAATTCCCACTTCTTTTTTATGCCAGAGCCATTGCCTTCAACATTTCTGACATATTTCCATCAGTGCTGCAGGAGGAAATCATGAAATGCCATCTAAAGATATTTAGGAGAGAGGAGAAAAAATGGCAGCGGAATAGAGGGACGTGTCCAGAGCCTTGTCTCGGAGCAGACAGAGAGAATAGCTGAAGGTCGCACGGGGAGTGTTTGTTAGCGAACTAAGGGACAGTTATCCTCCAGGAGAAGGTGGGGGACTACTGGACAAGGCTCCCCTGATCAGGAAGCCCCACTGCGATGGGGTGTTTTCTCCTGGAGCCAACCAGCGCAAACATGGAGACCACACCATCTTGAAGGGGAAAGTGGATGTTTACAGTGTCCTGAAAAGCTATAGCTGCGGCAACCAATGAATAGCTGCAGGACCCAGAACACTGCTTCCCAATCAGCGCAAACACTCAGATTCAGAGGAGCTCCATATGCTACACAGAAAGGTCAGATTTTGCCTGGTATGAGGTGAGGTCTCTGGTCCTGCGAAACAGAGAGATGCACACACTGTGAGAACTGGACCAGGGAAAGCTGCACCTAGAGAAATCTGTGGACGTTGGGCAGGGCATGATCCTTGAATGTGGAAGGGGGCCCTCAGAGCTGTTAACAGAGGAGAGCTCTAGCAAGCAATCCATTTTGCTCTGAGGCACAAGGATAGCCTGAGAGTTATTAAAGTGTCCCTGCTGCTTGAACAGGAGTGGGGATGGGGGAATGCACAGACTGCACTCTTTCCTCTTCAGATCCTTGCTTTTGATTGCTAAGCCCAATACATAGGATCAGAGAAGACTGCAGAGAAAAGTTGTTTTTCTGGAACCTGGGGATCAGAGAACCAACTCTGGAGCAACCCACTCCAACAAACCTGTATTGAGTGCCACAGAGAAAGCAGGATCTAAGCACAGGCTAGACAGGACCTATAGTATCATATGTCAGTTCCAAAACACTGCCACCCAGGAAATGACTCACAAATTGACTCTTGCATAATCAAAAAAGAATAAAAAGATTAAGACACACTGCTTGCTTAAAAACCAGGACTGGCTTACAACACTGAGCACCAGTGGAACACAGGGAACTACAATACCTTCCTGACTGGGAAACAGGCATGCCAAACAGAACAATAGAGGAAGCGAATGACCTCCACTGCTGCACATTCTATTCTTTTATTTTTAATTTTTAATTTTTTATTTTTCATCTTTTACATAAGAAACTATTTTTTTCCTTTTACTCCAATTGATTTTACCTTTTTAATTATTACATTTTTATTTTCAATCAGTATAATTGCTACTACTATTTTACCTTTTTGAAAAAAATAAGTGTCATTTTATTTTCTCTTTACTTGGGGATTAAAGTTCTACATTCTATTTTCATCTTTCCTTTAGCACCATTTTATTCTATCTCAACTCTACCTTTATGCCAACACTCTTTTCCTAACTTTTCCCATTTTGTTGTCTTGTTTCTCGTACCCTTTTCCTACTTTAGATTTTTCCCTATTCTTTCTTTTTACCTTGTTAAAATTTCACCACTCTCCTTCTTCAAGTCCATATACACCTCTCTTTTCTCTGTCTTCACCATCCAAAAATTGTTTTTGTCTATTTATTTTGTTGTTTGCTTGAACATTGATTATATCAATTTTTTATACTTTTTTGGTAGATTGTTTTTGCTTATTAAACTTGTTTTATTTTATTTTGCTTACTTTGTTTTTGTTTTTTATCTCTATTTTCTCTCGCCTCCCTTGATTTAGTTGTTACTTTTTAGTTTGTATTAATCTCCAGGTACTTGATGCCAGCATTTGTTGGGATTAGTGGCTATTCTATTGGAGTTTTCTCCTCATATATATAATTTGTTCCCCTTTCCATTCTTATTCTCTTTCTTTTCTCTCTTACTTTTTTCTGTTCTTTCTTTTCTTTGTTTCCTCATTTTTATCCCTTCTTCCAATTTCATTTTTTTTTTCTTTTCATTTTTCCTCTTTTCTCTCTTCTTCTTTCTCTACTTTCCACTAATTGGTCTCTCACTGGTGATCACCTTATTTGTGGTTATTAACATCGTGAATACATTTCTGTTCAGTGTCTTTTGTGTTATACCTAGTTATGTTGTATTTTGTGCCTTTAAATCAACAGAGGAGAGAGAAGTACATAACCAGACTCCAGGAGAACAAAGACCGTGAGCAGACAAAGAAACAGCCCACATATGAAAGAAAAAGAGGCATCGCTAGAAAAGGAAGTAAACAGAATGGAGGCAAGCAACGTACCAGAGAAAGAATTCAGAGAAATGGTCATAAGGTGGCTGAAAAGAATGGAAGACAAATTCAATCATATGAGTAAGAACCAAGAGAAAATGAAAAAGAACCAAGAGAAAATCAGAATAATCAAGCAGAAATAGAAAGAATCCAAGATGGTGACATAGGTAAACACCTACACTGCTGCCTCACTCAACAACTTCAAAACTACAACTAACAGACAGAACGGACATCATCCATAACGACAGGAAAGTTGGCTGAGTGTAAGTTCTACAGCTAGAAGGAAAGAGAGGGGCTCACAGAAACCCACAGGAGCTGCAAAAAGCTGAGGTACTGAGACGCGCGCTGAGAGAGCGGGTGCCAGAGTACCTGGCTGGCTTTCTCTGACAGGAGGGAAATGGAGACTCCCAACAGCATTGAACCCCTTATCTTACGACACTAAACCCCAGATCCAGCTGACACTCATATGGGGGTAGTTTGGACTGTGAAAAGGGAAAGGTGCACGGAAATTTAGGGGAGTTGCAAAACATCAGAGGCCAGCTGGCGCGCATGGCACTGAGCAGAGGACAGATTGCTGATTGTGCCACTGGCTTTCTCGAATGGTGGTGGGGGAAGACAGACCCTCACAACTGTGCCACTTCTGACTCCAATAAGCCCCTGTTTCGGGCAAAACCCTGGAGACCTAGACTCGTGCGGGTCAAGTGCGCAGGAGAGCTGGAAAGGCAGCATCTAGAGGCACTGTAGGTGTACATGCACAAGAACCGCTCCAGCGATTACCCAGTCACCTGAGACTCAGGGGCTGTGGAGGGCGGGGCTGACTGGAAGGCAAGGCAGTCCCTTAAGCCCTGAGACTCCACCCATCCCAAGCTCAACAGAGGCTTCTTTGGTTTTGCAAGTCTGGTATCATAAGGCTGAATTCAACACAGAAGTTTCCCTGGCATAGTGAAAATGCCGAGACAAGGGAAGGGATCACAAACTAAAGAAATGGAGGAAAAAAAGACTGGATATAGAGTTCAAAACCATGCTTATAAGGTTTTTAAAGAATATGCTAGAAAAGATGGATAAATTTATCAGTCCCAAGAGGAGATGCAAAAGGACCAACTAGAGATGCAAAAGATCCAACTAGAAATGATGGATAAATTTAGCGAGTCCCAAGAGGAGATGAAATAGGACCAACTAGAGACAATGACTGAAATAAAAAATATTATACAGAGTCCTAAGAGCAGACTGGAGGAAGGCAAGAATCAAGTCAAAAATTTGAAATATAAAGAAGCAGAAAACACTCAACTGGAAAAGCAAAAAGAGAAAAGAATCCAAAAATGTGAAGATAATGTAAGGAGCCTCTGGGACAGTTTCAAGCGTACCAACATCAGAATTGTGGGGGTGCCAGAAGAAGAGAGAGTGCAAGATACTGAAAACTTATTTAAAGAAATAATGACTGAAAACTTCCCACATCTGGTAAAAGAAATAGACTTACAAGTCCAGGAAGCACACAGAACCCCATATAAAAGGAATCCAAAGAGGACCACAACAAGACACATCATAATTAAAATACCAAGAGCAAAAGACAAAGAGAGAATATTAAAAGCAGCAAGAGAAAAACAGTTCATTACCTAAAGGGAGCACCCATACGACTGTCAACTGATTTCTCAACAGAAACGATGCAGGCCAGATGGGAGTGGCAAGAAATATTCAACGTGATGAATAGCAAGAACCTATAACCAAGAATAATCTATCCAGCAAAGCTATCATTCAGAATTGAATGGCAGATAAAGAGCTTCACAGATAAGAAAAAGCTAAAGGAGTTCATCAACTCCAAACCAGTATTATATGAAATGCTGAAAGGTACTCTTTTAGAAGAGGAAGAAGAAAAAGGTAAAAGACAAAAAATTATGAACAACAAATACATATCTATCAACAAGTGAATCTAAAAATTAAATGAATTAAAAATTTGATCAACAGAATAAACTGGTAAATATAATAGAATCAGCAGCACAGAAAGGGAGTGGACTTATCATTCTCAGTGGGGAAGGGGTGAGGGGTGTACAGGGAGAGCCTGGACAAAAATCATACCCCTATGGATGAGATCAATGGGAGGGATGTAAGGGCAGAGGGAAAGGTGGGAGCTGGGTGGAGGGGTGCAATGGAGGGGAAAAAAGAGAAACAAATGTAATAATCTGAATAATAAAGATTTAATAAAAAATCAAAATAAAAAAACATAATAAATCAAAAATGACATCACTGCTGTAAAGAATGCAATAGAAAACATCAAAAGTAGACTAGAAGAAGCAGAGGATGGCATCAGTGAGATAAAAGACAAGGTAGGAAAAAATACCCAAGTACAGCAGCTTCTAGAAAAAAAAAAGTTAAAAAGCAAGAGGAGAACATCTGCATAATATGGGTAACAGAAAGAGTGGAAATTGAACAAAGACTAGAAAACCTGTTTGAAGAAATAATGACAGAAAATTTCCCTGATATAAGGAAGAAAAAACCCAGACAAATCTAAGAAGCTCACAGAATCCCAAGCAAAATGAACCCCAAAAGACACATTATAATTAAATTAAGGCACATTATAATTAAATTGGCAAACACCAAGTACAAAGAATCTTAAAGGCAGCCAGAGACAGACAGAAAGTTACCTACAAAGGAATCCCCATAAGACTAGCAACTATTTTCTCAACAAAAACTCATCAGGCCAGAAAGAAATGGAATGAAATATACAAAGTCGTGAAAAGGAAGGCTCTCATTCCAAGAATACTGTACCCCTAAAGGCTTTCAATCAAAATTGAAGATGAAATAAGGAGCTTCACAGACAAAAATGGACTAAGGGAATTTATTACGAGCAAACCAGCAATGCAGGAAATGTTAAAGGATCTGATGTAAAAAAAGAAAAAAAAAAGAAATAGGAAGCAAAGATGGAACACAGGGGTAAAGAATAAAAATGGCAAAAATTAAGTCCCTATTTATAATAACTTTAAATGTAAACAGATTAAATGCTCCAATCAAAAGACATAGTAATGGATTGGGTAAGAAAACATGACCCATATATGTGCTATCTAAAAGAAACCAACCTCGGAATAAAAGATGCACACAGACTGAGGGTGAAGGGATGGAAGATGGTGTTTCAGGCAAATAGAAATGAAAAAAAAAACCTGGGGTTGCAAAACTTATATCTGAAAAATTAGATCTCAAAGTGAAGGACATAACAAGAGATAAAGAAAGTCACTTCATAATACTAAAGGGAGCAATCCAACAAGAAGAATTAGCTCTGGTAAACATATATGCATCTAATAAAGGAGCACCCAAATACATAAAAAAACTCCTGAAAGATATCAAGGGAGAGATTGACAGCAATACAATCATAGTAGGAGACTTCAATACAACACTATCACCATTGGACAAATCCTCTAATCAAAAAACCAGGAAAGAAGCATCAATCCTCAATGACTCAATAGACCAGATGGAATTAACTGACATTTTCAGAACATTTCACTCCAAAGCCACAGAATATACATTCTTCTCAAGTGCACATCGGTCATTTTCAAAGGTAGACCACATGTAGGGTCATAGAAAAAGTCTCTTCAAATTCAAGAAGATAGAAATCATATCAAGCATTTTCTCAGATCACAGTGGCATAAAACTGGAAATCAACTATAATAAAAACAATAGAAAGAAATCAAACACATGGAGACTAAACAGCATGCTACTAAACAATGACTGGGTAACCAGAGATGAAGGAAGAAATAAAAAACATCAGGGTAACAAATGACAATGATAATACAACAATACAAAATTTATGGGACACAGTGAAAGCAGTCTTGCTCTACAAGCCTACTGCAAAAAACAAAAACAAAAACAAAAACAAAAACAAACAAGAAACAATGGTAATAAATTACCTAACTCTACAACTCAAAGAGCTAGAAAGAGAGCAACAAGAAAAGCCCAATGTAAGCATAAAGAAGGAAATAGTAAAGATCAAAGTGGACATAAAAGACATAAAGACCAAAGAAACAATTCAAAAGATCAATGAAACCAAGAGCTGGTTCTTTGAAAGGATAAAGAAGATTGATATACCTCTAGCCAGGATCTTCAAGAAGCAAAGAGAGAAGACCCAAATAAACAAAATCAGAAAAGAAATGGGAGAAATAACAACAGACCCCCCCCCCAATACAAAGCATTGTTTAAAAATACTATGAACAACTCTATTCCAACAAATAGGACAACCTGGAGGAAATGGACAGATTCCTAGAAAAATATAAACTTCCATAACTCAATCAGGTAGAATCTAAACATCTCCATAGGCCAATAACTATGGAAGAAATTGAAACAGTCATCAAAAGCTTTCAGCAAACAAAAGCCTGAGATCATATGGCTACACAGAAGAGAGTTTTTCCAAACATTCAAGGAAGAATTAAAACTTATCCTCCTCAGACTGTTCAAAAATATTGAAGAAGAAGGAACACTTCCAAACACCTTCTATTAAACCAGTATCACCGTAATACCAAAACCAGATAAAGAGAACACAATGAAAAAGAATTACAGGCCAATATCCCTCATGAACATAGATGCCAAAATCCTCAACAAAATTCTAGCAAATCGGATCAGCAGTAAATCAGAAAAATCATATACCATGGCCAAGTAGGATTTATCCCAGGAATGTAAGGATGGTGCAATATCCACAAATCAATAAACCTAATACATCACATAAACTAATTGAGAGATTAAAAAAAAAACCTACATTGTCATATCAATTGATGCAGAAAAAGCAGTTGACAGAATACAACACGCTTTCTTGATAAAAATTCTTAAGAAGGTGGGAATACAAGGATCATACCTCAACATCATAAAAGCCATATGTGATAAACCCACAGCTAACATCATACTCAATGGGCAAAACTAAAACCATTTCCCCTAAAAACAGGAACAAGATAGTCAGGGATTCCCAATCTCACCACTCCTGTTCGACATAGTACTGGAAGTATTAGGCATTGCAATTACACAAGAAGAAGAAATAAAAGGCATCCAAATTAGAAAAGAAGAAATGAAGCTATCCTTATTTGCAGATGTTATGATACTGTAGCTAAACAAACCCAAAAGACTCCATACAAAAACTAATAGATTTCATAAATAAATTTGGCAATGTTGCAGGATACAAAATTAATGCCAAGAAATCTATGGCATTTCTATACACCAATAGTGAACTTACAGAAAGAGAGACCAAAAAAGCAAACCCACTTACCATCCAACGCACACAAAAAAATTAAGATACCTAGGAATAAACTTAACTAAGGAGGTAAAAGACCTATCCACGGGAAACTACAGGACACTGAAGAAAGAGATAGAGGAAGATGTAAACAGATGTAAGAGCATATCATGCTCATGGATTGGGAGAATTAACATCATTAAAATGTCCATACTACCCAAAGCAATCTATAGATTCAATGCACTATGCATTAAAATACCAATGACATAATTCACAGACCTAGAAAGAACTCTCCAAAGATTCATCTGGAATAATAATAATAATTTTAAAAAGACCCCAAATAGCCACAGCAATCCTGAGAAAGAAGAATAAAAGAGGTGGAATCTCAATACCAGATTTCAAGCTGTGTTACAAAGCCACTGTTCTCAAAACAGCCTGGTACCGGCACAAGAATAGACATATAGACCAATAGAATAGAATAGAGAATCCAGATATCAACCTAAACCATTATGTTCAGTTAATATTTGACAATGGAAGCATGAACATAGAATGGAGTCAAGACAGTCTCTTCAATAAATTGTGTGGAGAAATTTGGACAGATACAGGCAAAAGTTGAAACTAGACCACCAACTTACACCATACACAAAAATAAACTCAAAATGGATACAGAATTTAAACATAAGACAGGAAACCATAAAAATACTAGAGGAATCCACAGGCAGAGTGATCTCTGCTCCAAGGGCAGTAGAAGCTAAAAGAAAATAAACAAATGGGACTATATCAAAATAAAAACTTTTGCACAGCAAAAGAAACCATCAACAAAACAACAAGAAAACCCACTGTATGGGAGAATATATTTGCAAATGTTATCACTGATATAGGTTTAATCTCCAACATCTACAGCCAACTTACACAAGTTAATAAAGGAAGATAAATGATCCATAAACAAATGGGCTATAGACCTAAATAGAATCTTTTCTAAAGACCACAGAAGGAAGCCCAAGAGACACATGCAAACATGCTCAAAGTCACTAATTATCCAAGAGATGCAAATCAAAATGACAATGCGATGCCATCTCACACCTCTCAGAATGGCAATCATCAACAAATCAACAAACGACAAATGTTGGCGAGGATGAGGAGAAAAAGGAACCCTCGTGCACTGCTAGTGGGAATGCAGAGTGGTGCAGCCACTGTAAAGAACAGTATGGAGTTTCCTCAAAAAACTAATAATGGAACTCCCATTTTACCTGGCAATCCCACTCTTAGGAATATATCCTAAGAAACTGGAAACACCAATCAGAAAGGATTTATGCACCCCTATGTTCATAGCAGTACAATTTACAATAGCTACAATTTGGAAACAGCTTAGGTGCCTGTCAGTAATGAGTGGATCAGAAAACTATGGTACATCTACACAGTGAAATACTATGCTGCTATAAAAAAAGAATTAATTCTTACCATTTGCAGCAACCTGGATGGAATGGAGAGCATTATGCTAAGGAAAATAAGCCAGTCAATGAAAGAAAAATACCTCGTGATCACATTTATTTATGGACAATAAAGAACACTATGAACTGATGAACAAAAAGAAAGATACAGAGGCAGTAAAGCATCAAACAGACTGTCAAATTACAGTGGGAAGTTTAGGGAGAGGTGGGGTAGATAAGATATCAACCAAAGGACTAGTATGCATGCATATAAGCATAACCAATGAACACAAGACGCTGGCGGCTTAGAGTATGCACGGGAGTGGGGGGGGAGGGCAATAGGAAGATATGTATACATGTAATACATTAATAAAAAAATTTTTAAAGATATTTAGGAAATGCAAAATGACAGCAAGAGGAGCAAACATTTTCACACCAGCTCAGAATGGCAACAACTTCTGGCTGCAAACTTTAATGGCTAAGTTTCAAGATATGGAGAAGGTACAGTACACAAATGAAAATGTTATACAAGGAGTATGAATTTAAAAGATATTGGGGGCCAGGGGTGTCTTTTTCGTGAAGAGCACACACCAAAACTCTGGGCAGTGCACTTTTCATTCAGTTTAGATACACACCTTGCCCTCAGTAAAGCACAACAAAGAGGTAGCAGACAGACCATCTCAAAGGTCAATAAAGTTAAACATTTATTTTGAGGCTATCTGGTCAGGAAATTGCCTCAAGCCATCGTTATCTCAATACAGAACAATTGGTGCAGAGCTCTAGCTCTGCTAAAGTTCAAGGTTCATCAGCCTTCCAAGTTCCTCAATGGATGGCTTCCCACATCTCCCCATTTTTGTTTTCTTAATAAATCTTGAAAAGTGTATGTCGTCTATAGGGCTTGAGGACTCTTAAGACTTTTTATTCTGCATTTGGAGTCTAGAAATAAACCTATAAGAACAAGAATGTGACAGACAATAGTGGTTATGCTAAGAGACAAATGTAAGGAAATCCAATGAAAAGGATTGAGTTCTTTCATGTCCTTTTTAAAAACCCCCAGGCATTTAACAGACTAGTTTGTAGTAGGCTTCTTTCTGTGCCTTCAGTTCTTTATAGGTCCCCTTCTTAATCACTGTCCCCTATGACATGACAGCAATGATATTTGATTTCCGGATGGTGGATAAATGGTGGTCAATAACAATGCAGGTCTGACCTTCTCTGGCTTTGTCCAGGGCAACCTGCACTGTCACACAACTGATTACTGCTAGCATGGCAAGGCTTCTTCACCATTCCCCAGGTCTGCTCTGGACTGTTAATCCTCTGTCTCATTCTCTCCCATTCCTTACCTTCAGCATGTTGTTTGAGGCCATTGATATCTGTGGTTGGAGTATTTGATTGTCTGCAACCACAGGTATGGGGTGCAAGGTCCTCATTAGTCTGGTCAGTTCCTCTTTATGGATCCATGTTTGAGTTTGATGTTCCTTGCAGGAATCTACATGGGCTTGAAGGAGTTTTCTGGAAATACACAAGCATATCCTCAACCAAAAGTTAACAAAGGGTCAGAGCCCTTCCATAAACCAGACTAGGGATATTTCCATTCAACCAAACCATTTTCCTTTGGCTTATTCTGCCACCCATGTAATTTCATAGGTGTCTTGCCATCAGCATTAGAAGTGAAAAAATTTATAGTAATTAAGACTTGGTATAGTCTACTTAGAGGATATTTCTCCAGCACCACTATTCCCCTTTTCAAGTTTTTCAAGTTGGGATTTTAGCCACTGATGTTAGCATTCTATAATTACCTGTCCTTGGGAATTGTATGGTATTCCTGTAATGTGCTGAATTTTCCACTTTTTACAAAATTGCTGGAAATGACAGTTTGTGTATGCAGGTTCATTATCAATTTTAATAACTTTTGGATTTCCCATGACAGCAAAAGCAGCTAGGCAATGATTAATGACCCGTTTTTCCATTTCCTCTGTAGATGCAGTGGCCCATAGGACCTTTGAAAAAAGTCTACAGAGACATGCAATGCCTTAAAGCATCCAAAAGGAGTTATAATGTTATATCCATTTGCCAGATATGGTCCCTTATCAATCTTTGAGAGTTAATTCCTGCATTAGGCCCTTGAGGCAGATGTAACATGCAAGTGGGACATTCCTTGATAATGTTTCAGGAATAGATTCCTGCCTAGTATTTTTTGGTATAATAATAGGGATATAATATAAAAATTGTAGTAATTTGGTTTTTAGTCTGTGACAAATAAGTCACAGACTAATTTGCCAACTCAAGTCAGTCTGAAATAACATTTCTAATTGCTTCCAAGTGAGAGGAAGATAGATACATTGGGGTTCTTCTCTTCTAAGCTATATGCAGTGCTTTCTGAGTTGAGATATTAATTGAGCTATGAGTTTTATATATATGTAAACACAGTTTTAGAGGATTGATGCCTGGGGGACCTATTTAATAATAGTAGGACAATTTTTATTTTGGAAGATGACTCCAGTAGGATTATTTGCAATAGGATTCATTTGTCCTAATAAAGGCAATTCAGGTTGTACCTATACTACTTTGGGCTGAGTAGCTTGCTTTACTTGCTCAATTCTTAGTAACTCCTATCTAACTTCATCTGTTAATGTTTGAGGAAAGATTAGAGTCACCCTCCAAATATATTGAATAAATTTGTCATTTCTTCCATATAAATTTTTAAATAAGGTCTTAACCTATTAATGTCCTTTAGTAATTTCTGAAAGTCATTTAAGGTCTTAAGGCAATCCTTTTGTATTTCTACTTTTTAAGGCCTAATATATTGATTTTTAATTACAGTTCTGAGATATTTGAAGGACATTTCTCTCTATTTCCTCCTAATGTGGTTTGTAAGCCACATTTAGGGAATTTCTTTTAAAAACTTTTACTTTCTTTTAAACAGCAACCAAGTTGGTTGCCTTTCAGAAAAATAGAGAGGAGAGAAACATGCTTGTCAATACTGAAATGCATACATCTCAAGAAAAGTAACTCTATTCTTACTTATTAATGGTGAGATTTAATGCTTGAATAATAACTTTTAGTTGACTTTGTAAATAGTAGCTGAAGAGATTTTAAAATTTCTCCTTTTATTAAGCTTGAAATTTTACTTTTAAACAGAATTCTCTTTGGCTAGTGCTTATTTGCATATGTATGCAAATTTTACTTAGGCTTTTACTAGAACCAATTGCTCATAAAATATTGGCTTCTCATATAAATGAGCTTATATGAGATCTTGATTATATTGTGAAAAGCTAACTTATTAAGTAATTAAAGTATGCCTCTTTATTGAAAAAGTAAAGTAAGAAACCTGTACATTTGAGCTATAAAATATAGATGCCACCCAACTCCCCAGCCAATTTGAAGAGCAGGCTGTCTGAGGCATTATATGTACTTATATCTCAAAATTCTGCTCTTGAATATTCTGGTTCTGCTTAAGAAGTATTCAGCAATCTTATCCAGCCCGCCCTTTCTATATTAACCATTTACTCTGTCCTTGGTAGGGGAAATAGGGTAGTGGTCTAGCCTTTGTTTAATATATCTTTTTCTTTTTTTCTTTTAAAATGTATTTCCTTTCAGTATATGTTAATTTCTAGTTGGTCCTGTTTCATCTCCTCTTGGGTCTCGCTAAATTTATCCATTTTTTTCTAGGAAATTCTTTAAAAACCTTACAATTATGGTTTTGAACTCTATATCCAGTTGTTTGTTTTCCTCCATTTCTTTTGTTTGTGATCTGTTCTTTTGTCTCCACATATTTCACTGCTTTCCTGAGTTGGTAGAGTACCTTTGTGTTCTAGGTGTCCTATATTGCCCAGTAGCTCTGCCTCCACAGTTACAGAGACCTAACAGCAGACTAGAAGAACCCAAAACTCAAGTCAAAGATTTGAAATATAAAGCAGCATAAAACACTCAACTGGAAAAGAAAAAAGAATCCAAAAATGTGAAGATAGTGTAAGGAGCCTCTGTGACAACTTCAAGCATACCAACAACAGAATTATGAGGGTGCCAGAAGAGAGAAAGCAAGATACTGAAAACTTATTTGAAGAAATAATGACTGAAAACTTTCCACTTCTGATGAAAGAAATAGACTTACAAGTCCAGGAAGCACACAGAATCCCAAATAAGATGAATCCAGGACTATACCAAGACACATCATAATTAAAATACCAAGAGCAAAAGACAAAGATAGAATATTAAAAGCATTATTTTTCTCAAAAATGAATTTCTATACTTACTTATTTTGTTATTACAACCATATAAGTTCTCCCAAATTAATTTGAATTTTAAACTTTTTGAAGCCTCAAATTTTAGGTGGCAAGTTAAATACTTAGCATTTCTTAAATTAGTAATATATTTATATCTTTAAGGATATATTTCAAATAGAAGACACATTCAATTAATGGATTCAAATCTATCTAGATTTTTCATATGAGGCAAACTCAGATTGATATTAAAGTATTTTGTAATTTTAAAATACCTAGATATTTAATAATTTTAATTATTTAATTTAACAATGCTCTGAAGTCTTTAAGTTACCAAGGACTTTGAAAAATTATGTTTAGACATATGAGGCTGGAGAAAAAGCAAGGGGAAAGGAGATGGAAGGAGAGTAGCAGGCCTCTAGCTTCTTGGATTTTAAAACTGCCACATTCTTCCTTAAAGATAACATCTAAGGTTACTGCTGAAGCTTCTCTATCTTTACAGGGAGAAGGGTGACTGGCAGTCAGTATCCTCTTGAGTGACTGGACTTTCATTATTAATATACTTATAATTATTACTGAAAACATTTATTACAAATTCTTCATTGTAGTTATATCTATTTATTTATGTTTTAAGAACTTTGAGATTTTAGAGCCAATTATTATTATCCATGGCATTTTATTTGGTAAATTCTGTAACAGAGAACACTCATTAGATTTCAGTGGCTTTAAAGTATTATTTTACTTTATTTTCTTTATAAAAAACCGGAGTGCCTCCAGGACCTAAGAGGCACTCTTGGAATGCAGCCTATTATTATTCAATAATTACCATTATTATGGAAACACTAATCTTATTGCCTAAATCCAGCATGTATATTTTCCTTGTGTCATTTTTGCCATTTTTAAAAGAAAGGTAGTCTTGGGCTATTCTATTGCATTTGTGAGGAGATGGGGCTTAGGCCAAGAGAACATCCAAAATTAGGTGGGGTGTGCCTTCTCTTAAATTAGCCTTTTTCTCTTTGTGGATATAGAAATCCCAGACACATTTATGAGAAATGTCTCATCTATTCAAATTTCAAATGACAAACTGGGAAATAAAAACATGGCAAAAATGAGACTTTTAAGAATGCTTTCAAGAGCTAGCATCCATTTTACAGGATCACTAAGAGAACCAGTAATTAATGGTTTGGGTCCTTTTTTAGTTATCTCCTTTGTCTAGGAAATTTTCCTAGAACCTTTGTTATTGGCCACGTGTACTACTCATATTCTCTTCCCCATCCCCACATTCTGTTTGCTCAGGGAAATTTAGTAATTGCCTGGCCATCGACTGTTTCTTTTCTATTAAATTAAATTAAAGGCATGCTTAATAGTCTAACAATAAACAAATTAAACCAAACAGTGAAGACAGATAAAACAACAATCAGCAGACAAGCTGTATGTTATGCAGTATAGATAAGATTTAATAAATCAGAGTTCTTTTCATGGATCATTCAGATGTTTTACATTGCCTGGGACCTACAGCCACAATGCAGCCTAGATCTCAGCCTATTGTTCACGGATCTTATTCTATTCTACTCTTCATAGCATTGACTGGCATCTAAAGTCATTTTTGCTAAAATCTGCCTGTCCCAAGGCATCATATGGTAATTTTCAGATTAAACATTAAAGAGTCCTTTTATAAAAGGGTTCTTAGCCCTATTTTATGTAGCTGTTAAGCCTTCCCACACTAGAGGTAGAGGATCTGGGGCCTTAGGTTTTACAGAGTAGGCATAATGCATTTCGAACATAGCCCACATAGTTAAAGATGACAATGGCACTCATTTTCCTTGAACTTGATTTAAGAAAGCCCTTTTGACACCTTAATTCCTTTATCCTTGACCATGCAAACTAAACATTTACAATGATATTTTTTCTTTTTACTCGAATTATTTCCCATTATAACTTGGCTGGTTAAAAACGTGCATGGTGAACTTCCCCACCTTTCTAATGAATTTCCACTTTTCCCTTTCCACTTTGTTTTTTGCTGAGGTGTATTTTATTCTCCAGAATCCTGTTTGTGATGCCAAAATGCCACAAATTTTTATGGCAAGGGTTCAGGATCTGAAGAAGGGACCATGCACAAGAATTATGAATTTAGAAGACATTTGAGGCCAGGGGTGTCTCTTTCATGAAGAGCACACACCAAAACTCTGGTCAGTCCACTATTTATTCAATTTTAAATACACATCTTGCCCTCAGGAAAGCATGGCAAACAGGTAGCAGACAGACTATCTCAAAGGTAAATAAAGTTAAACAAAGGTAAATAAAGTTTACTTTGAGGCTATCAGGTTAGGAAATTGCTTCAAACCATCGCTATCTCAATAGAGAACAATTGGTGCATATCTTTAGCTGGCTAAATCTCAAGATTCATCAGCCTTCCAAGTTCCTTGATGCACTTTCATGATAGTATTGACAATGGATGGTTTCCCGCAACTCTGCAAGTTCACTAACCAGAACCATAAGAGTAGGACCACCAACTTGAGAAAACGTGAAATTAAAAGATACAGAAATAGGGTACAAACTGTCTCATCTCTGATTCAGTTTCAGAACAAATAACTAGTTAGTAAGAAAAAAATTAAAGATTTTGGTGAGGTGAGCAAGGCTAATAGAAACTTTTCTCAAATAAGACCTACAGGACACCCATGTTACCCAAATAACTCTTGAGATCTTTGATTCTAAGAAAATAAAGGCATATACATATACACAGAACTCAATTTTTAAAAATTATGTAAAGCCAAGTATAATGACAAAAAATAGAGCTTTGGGTATTAAGGCAGGCATGGGTTCAGATTTTTTCTCTGAACTTTGCAGGAGAGCATGACCAGGACTATTATTTTCCTAGGGACATTCTTGCTTTTTTGAGCAAGTAAGGACCTGATGTCCTAATACTTTCTCTTGATTTTCTCATGTTGGTCTCTCATGGGTCTCTTCTCTATAAATAAGCATGTGAAAGTCACCTTAATGGGAAGAGAGTTGCTTTAGATTGACAGATGAGCCTCTGGCAAAACTGCCAACTTGGACCTGGGTTTGATAACAGAACATTGGGCTGAAAATAGAGCCTGAGAGGAAGCACAACTCCCTCCACCAAGCTGGTCCTCTGCCAGTCTTTACAAATCTAAGACCAATTTACATTCAGCTAGTGGGTATTCACTTCAAAATAACTCTTCCCTTGCCCTCAACAGAGTTCCAGAGCACCTGCTTTACAGAGCACCTGTCAGAGGCCAAGGGACCCATACCTTGTTTTAAAGATCCTAGCCATTGACTTGGTTCCTGCTGACTTCTTTCCAAGGATGGGATGGTGAGATAATGAGGTCACAAAGGAGAACTTGGGAAAATATGGTGAAATAGACGGACATGTCCCGAGCCTTGCCCCTGAGCAGACAGACAGAATAGCAGAGGGTCGCCCTGGGATTATTTGTTGGCAAGTTAAGGAACAGTTATCCTCCAAGAGAAGGTGGAGGACTGCCATGGGGTTTTTGTCTCCTGGAGCCACCTGCTCAAACGCGGAGACTGCGCCATCTTTAAGGGGAAAGTGGATGTTTACAGAAGTCTGAAAAGTTTCAGCTGTGGAACACAACAAACAGCTATGAACCCCCAAACACCAGTCCCCAATCGACACAAATACTTGGATTAAGAGGAGCTCTACATGCCACACGAAAAGTTCAGATTTTGCCTGGGATAAAGTGATGTCTCTGGTCCCACAGAACAGAAAGGCATGCGTACTGAGAGCTGGAGGACCAGGGAAATCTGCACCAAGAGAAATCCGTGTCTGTTGGGGCTGGCATGATAAGTGAATGTGGAAAGGGGTCTTCAGAGGTGCTAACAGAGGGGATATCTAGAAAGCAATCCATTTTGATCTGACACAGAAGGACAGCCTGGGAGTTATTAAAGTGTGCCAGCTACTTGGACAGTAGCTGGGAAGGGGGACTGTATAGACTTGGGTTCTTTCCTCTTCAGATCCTTCCTTCTGATTGCTAAGCCCAATACATAGGATCACCTCGTTGAGGACATCCTGGGAGACTGCAGGGGAAAGTCGTTTTTCTGGAACCTGGAGATAGGAGCAAAAAGTGACCTTCGGAGAACCAGCTCTAGGGCAGCCCACTCCCACAAACCAGTACTGAGTGCCACAGGGAAAGCAGGATCTAAGCACAGGTTAGAGAGGACCTATAGTCTTGGAGGCAAATCTCGAAACACTGCCACCCAGGGGCTGACTCACAAATTGACGCTTGTGTAATCACAAAAGAATAAAGAGTTTAAGACACACTACCTGCTTAAAAACCAGGACTGGCTCACAACACTGAGCACCAGTAGAATGCAGGGAAATGCAATACTATCCCCACTGGGAAACAGGTGTGTCAAACAGAACAATAGATGAAGTGAATGACCTTCACTTCTGCAGATTCTATTCTTTTATTTTTTTAATTTTTTTTTCATCTTTTACTTAAGAAACTAATGTTTTTTTTTTCTTTTTTCCCAATTGAATATAACTTTTTAATTATTACGTTTTTATCTTCAATCAGTATTATTACTACTAATATTTTACATTTTTGGGAAAAAAAGTGTCATTATTTTTCTCTTTATTTTACTTTGGGATTAGAGTTCTACATTCCATTTTCATCTCTCCTTTAGTGTCATTTCACTCTATCTAAACTCTACCTTTATACCTTCACTCTATTCCTAACATTTCCCATTTTGTTGTCCCATTTTGCTTACCCTTTTCCTACTTTAGATTTTCCCGATTCTTTCTTTTTACCCTATTAAAATTTCACCCAACTTATATATCTAATCTCCATTCCCTTACTCCAAATCCATACACATCTCTCTCTTCTCTGTCTTCACTATCCAGAAATTGTTTTTCTCTCTGTTCTATGGTTGTTGTTTGCTTGATCGTTTATTATATCATTTTTTATACTTTTTTTGTGAGATTGTTTTGCTTATTCTTCTTCTTGTATTTTGTTTCTTTTTTGTTTTTGTTTGTTTTTTATCTCTCTTTTCCCTCGCCTCCCTTGATATTAGTTGTTACTTATATTAATCTCCAGGTACTTGTGGCTGGTATTTGTTAGGATTAGTCGCTGTTCTATTGGAAAATTCTCCTCATATATATAATGTGTCCCCCTTTTCTTTCTTATTCTCTTTTTTTCTCTTACTTTTATTCTTCATTTTTCATTTTTTCTCTCTCTTCTCCCAATTTCGTTTTGGCACTCCTTTCTTTTTTTCCTCTTTTCCCTCTTCTTTTTCTCTTCTTATCCCTAATTTGTCTCTCTCTGGTGGTCAGCATTATTTGTGACTATTAATATCGTGAATACATTTCTGTCCAGTGCCTTCTGTGTTGTAACTGGTGGTGTTGTATTTTGTGCCTTTAAATCAACACAGGAGAGAGGGAACTACATAACCAGACACCCAGAGAAGAGAAACCATGGGCAGACAAGGAAACAGCCTGTATATGAAAGAAAAGCACACATCACCAGAAAATGAAGTAAATGAAATGGCGCAAGCAACCTTCCAGAGAAAGAATTCACAGAAATGGTCAAAAGGTAGCTGAAAAGAATTGAAGACAAATTTGACAATATGAGTAAGAACCAAGAGGAAATGAAGAATCAAGAAAAAATGAAAAATAACATCGCTGCTGTAAAGAACTTATGGAAAGCTCCGAAAGTAAACTAGAAGTAGAGGACCACATCAGTGAGCTAGAAGACAATGTAGGAAAAAATACTCAAGTAGAGCAGCTTCTATAATAAAAAATTAAAAGGCAGGAGGAGCCTAAGGGAACTTTGGGATAACACAAAATGAAACAACATCTGCATAATAGGAGTTCCAGAGGAGAGGAAATGAATAGAAAACCTGTTTAAAGAAATAATGGCAGAAAACTTCCCTAACAAAGAGAAGAAAAAGACCACACAAATCCAAGAAGCTCACAGAATCACAAGGAAAATGAACCCCAAAAGACAGACACTAAGGCACATTATAATTAAATTGGCAAATCCAAATGACAATGTAAGAATGTTAAAAGTGTCCAGAGAAAGACAGAAAGTTATCTACAAAGGAACCCCATCAGACAAGCGACTGATTTCTCAACAGAAACTCATCAAGCCAGAGAGCAATGTAATGAAATATACAAAGTCATGCAAACAAAGGGTCTAAATCCAAGAATACAGTACCAAGCAAGGCTATTAATCAAAATTGTAGGTGAAATCAGGAGCTTCACAGACAACAAAGGACTAGGGGAATTTATTACTACCAAACCAGCAGTGCAAGAAATGCTAAAGGGTCTGATGTAAAAAAACAAAACAAAACAAAAAATCAGGAAGTGAAGAAGAAACACAGGGGTAAAGAATAAAAATGATGATAAATGAGTCCCTATCAATAGTAACTTTAAATGCAAATGGATTAAATGTTCCAATCAAAAGACAAAAGGTAACAGATTGGATGACTCATATATATGCTGTCTAAAAGAAACCCACATCAGAAAAAAAGATGAACAAAGACTGAGGGTGAAGGGATGGAAGATGGTTTTTCAGGCTAATGGAAATGAAAAAAAAAAGCTGGGGTTGCAATACTTATATCTGACAAATTAGATCTCAATGTGAAGGACATAACAAGAGATAAGGAAGGCCACTTCATAATACTAAAGGGATCAATCCAACAAGAAGAAACAAGTGGTAAACATATATGCACCCAATAAAGGAGCACCCAGATATATAAGAAAAAAAAAACCCTGGAACATATCAAGGGAGAGATTGACAGCAATACAATCATAGTAGGAGTCTTTAATACCTCACTATCACCACTGAACAAATCCTCTAAACAAAAAATCAGAAAAGAAACATCAATTCTAAATGACTCCATAGACCAGATGGAATTAAATGACATCTTCAGAACATTTCACCCCAAAGCCACAGAATATACATTCTTCTCATGTGCACATGATCATTTTCAAAGATAGACCATATGTTGGATCATAGGCAAAGTCTCTTCAAATTCAAGAAGATAGAAATCCTATCAAGCATTTTCTCAGATCACAGTGACATAAAACTACAATAAAAACAATCTAAAAAGTCAAAAACATGGATACTGAACAGCATGCTATTAAACAATAACTGTGTAACCAGAGTGATCAAAGAAGAAATAAAAAACATCATGGCAACAAATGACAATGAAAACACAACAACCCAAAATCTATGGGACACAGTGAAAGTAGTCTTGAGAGGAAAGTTCATAGTTCTACAAGCCTAATGCAAAAAAAAAAAAAGAAAGAAAGAAAAGAAAAGAAAAGAAAAGAAAAAGAAACAATGGTAATAAACTACCTAACTCTACAACTCAAAGAGATACAAAGAGAGCAACAAGAAAATCCCAGTGTAAGCACAAGGAAGGAAATAATACAGATCAGAGCAGAGAAAAACAACATTGAGACCAAAGAATCTATGCAAAAGATCAACAAAACCAAGAGCTGATTCTTTGAAGGGATAAATAAGATTGATGAACCTCTAGCCAGGCTCATCAAGAAGCAAAGAGAGGATTCAAATAAACAAAATCAGAAACAAAAGAGGAGAAATAACAACAGACCCCACAAAAATACAAAGGATTGTTTAAAAAATACTATAAACAACTCAATTCCAACAAACTGAACAACCTGGAAGAAATGAACATATTCCTAGAAAAATATAACCTTCCAAAATGCAATCAGGAAGAATAGAAACATCTCAATAGGCCAATAACTGTGGAAAAAATTCAAGCAGTTATAAAAATGCTTCCAGCAAACAAGCCTGGAACTAGATAGCAATACAGGAGAGTTTTACCAAACATTCAAGGAAGAATTAAAACCTTTCTTCCTCAGACTATTCCAAAAAATTCAAAAATAAGGAACACTTACAATCACTTTCTATGAAGCCAGCATAACCCTAATGCCAAAACCAGAGTCAGAAACAAACTGAACACCATAAGACAGAGAGAATGAAAGAAAATTACAGTCCAATATTTCTCATGAACAGAGATGCCAAAATCCTCAACAGAATTTTAACAAATTGGATCCAGCAGTACATTGGAAAGATCATACACCATGACCAAGTAGTATTTATCCCAAGAATGCAAAGATGGTACAATATCCTCAAATCAATAAATGTGATATATCACATAAAAAATTGAGAGATAAAAATTACATAGTCATATCAATTGATTCAGACAAAGTATTTGACAAAATCCAAAACCCTTTCTTGACAAAAACTCTTGGCAAGGTGGGAATAGAAGGATCATATCTTAACATCATAAAATCCATAGACGATAAACCTACAGCTAACATCATACTCAATGGGCAAAAACTAAAACCATTTCCCCTAAGAACAGGAACAAGACAGGGACTCCCAATCTCACCACTCTTGTTCATTATAATTCTGCAAGTATCAGCCATTGCAATTAGACAAGAAGGAGAAATAAAATGCATCCAAATTGGAAAAGAATAATAATGCTGTTCTTATTTGCAGATGTCATGATACTGTACATAAAATACCCAAAAGACTCCATCAAAAAACTAATAGACTTAATAAATAAATATGGCAATGTAGTAGAATACAAAATTAATGCCAATAAATCTATAGCATTTCTATACACTAATAGTGAACTTACAGAAAAAGAGACTTTTTTAAGCAATCCCATTTACCATTGCAACAAAAAAATTAAGTACCTAAGAATAAACTTAACTAAGGAGGTAAAGGACCTATATGAAGAAAGAGATAGAGAAAGACGTAAACAGATGGAAGAGCATCCCATGCTCATGAATTGGGAGAATCAACATCATTAAAAATGTCCATACTACTCAAAGCAATCTATACATTCAATGCACTACCCATTAAAATGTCAATGACATATTTCACAGACCTAGAAAGAATTCTCCAAAGATTCATCTGGAATAATAATAATAATAATAAAGACTCCAAATAGCCACAGCAATCCTGAGAAAGAAGAATAAAGGAGGTGGGATCTCCATACCAGATTTCAAGCTGTATTACAAAGCCACTGTTCTCAAAACAGCCTGGTACTGGCACAAGAACAGACATATAGACCAATGGTATAGAATAGAGAATCCAGCTATCGATCTAAACCACTATGCTCAGTTAATATTTCATAAAGGAGGCATGAACGTACAATGGAGTCAAGACAATCTCTTCAAGAAATGGTTTTGGGAAATTTGGACAGATACATGCAAAAATTGAAACTATACCACCCACTTACACCATACACAAAAATAAACTAAAGTAGATACCGGATTTGAACATAAGATGGGAAACCATAAAAATATGAGAGGAATCTACAGGCAGCAAAATCTCAGACATATGCGGAAGGAACTTCATTGATACTGCTCCAAGAGCAATAGAAGCTAAAGGGAAAAATAAACAAATGTGACTACATCAAAATAAAACAGTTTTTTCACAGCAAAAGAAATCAACAAAACAACAAGAAAGCCCACTGTATGGGAGAACATATTTGCAAATGTTATCACTGATATAGGTTTAATTTTCAACACCTACAGGCAACTTATACAACTTAATAAAAAGAAGATAAATGATCCAATAAATAAAATGGGTAATGGACCTAAATAGAATCTTTTCGAAAGAAGACAGAAGGAAGGCCAAGAGACACATGATAACATGGTCAGAGTCACTAAAAATGGAACGCCCATTTGACCCAGTAATCCCACTCCTAGGAATATATCCTAAGAAACTAGAAACACCAATCAGAAAGGATATATGCACCCCAATGTTCATAGCAGTGCAATTTACAATAGCTAAGATTTGGAAACAGCCTAGGTTCCCGTCAGTAGATGACTGGATCAGAAAACTATGGTACATCTACACAATGGAATACTATGCTGCCATAAAAAAAGAAGGAATTCTTACCATTTGTAGCAACCTCGATGGAACTGGAGAGCATTATGCTAAGTGAAATAAGCCTGTCAATGAAAGGAAAATACCACATGATCTCATTCATTTATGGATAATAAAGAATATTATAAACGGATGAACAAAAAGATAGTTACAGAGGCAGTAAAGCATCAAACAGACCATCAAATTACAGTGAGAAGTTTAGGGAGAGGTGAAGCAGATAAAATATCAACTGAAGGACTTGTATGCATGCATATAAGCATAATCAATGAACATAAGACACTGGGGGGTTAAGGTATGCATGGCAGTATTGGGGGGGCAATGGGAAGATATGTACACAAATAATACATTAATAACAAATTTAAAAAATAAATTATTTTTATTGTTGACAGTATTTAAAAAAATAAAATAACAAGGAGGTACACATCACACCTGTCATAATATCTACCATCACAAAATCAACAAATGATAAATGCTGGTGAGGATGCAGAGAAAAGGGTACTATAGTACTCAGCTGTTGAAAATGCAGCCATTATAAAAATAGTATAGATTTTCCTAAAAAAAAATGAATATAGAACTGTCATTTTACCTAATGATACCACTTTTAGAAATAAATTCTGAGACGTGAAACACCAATAAAAAATAATGTATTAACCCTTTGCAGCACAATGTATAATAGCTTAGATCTGCAAACAACCTTAGTGCCCTTTAGTAGAGAAAAAGCTGTGGTACAACTATACTATGGAATACTATGCAACAGTAAAAAAGATGGATCTCTTACCCTTTGACACAGCAAAGTATGCTGTGGAGGGACCTGCAAAGTATGCTATGCAAACTGAACCAGTCAGGGAGAGACAAGTATCACATGATCTCACTCATATGTGGAATCTAATTAATAAATAAACTGATAAATTGAGTAGATCTAGAGACATTGAACAGAGTGCAAAATCTCAGAGGGAACTGTGGAGGAGGATGGGTGTATGGGAGGTGATAAACCAAAGAACTTGTACACATATATATCTATAGCCCAGGCACACAGTCAATGGGTTGGTGGAGGCCTGGGGCAGGCTGGTTGAAGTCAATAGGGGAAAAAGTGAGACATATTTTATACTTTCTTTTTTTTTAAATATATTTTATTGATTTTTTTACAGAGAAAAGGGAAAGAGTTAGAAAGTCAGAAACATCAATGAGAGAGAGACATCGATCAGCTGCCTCCTGCACGCCCCACAGTGGAGATGTGCCCGCAAGCAAGGTACATGCCCCTGACCAGAATCGAACCGGGACCTTTCAGTCCACAAGCCGACGCTCTATCTACTGAGACAAACCAGTCTCAGCCATATTTTATACTTTCAAAAATAAATATTTTTTAAAGAAAGAAATAATATAGTGTTTTATGTATCATTTATACTGTTTCCTCTTGGGTAACATTTTGCAAAATAAAAGTACATTACAAATAGGAATTTTAAATTGAAAGAATCTACCAATCTTAAATCCCCCTACCTTTACTTGTGCTCATTGTGTGTGTGTGTGTGTGTGTGTGTGTGTGTGTGTGTGTGTACATGTGCACATTCTACAATTTTATCACATGTACCCACCACCACAATCAAACTATTGAATGTTCCATCATGGCAGGAATCCCTAGTTATTCCATTTTGTGTTCATCCCTATCTGACTCCTTAATCCCTGGAAACCACCAATCTGCTCTCCATTTCTAAAATTTCCACATTTTAAAAATGTCATATAAATGTAATCATAACTAGTGGAGATTGGCTTTTCACTCAGCATATTTCCCCGAAGATTTATCCAAGTCATTGAGTATATTAATAATCTGTTTGTTTGTATTGCTGAGTAATATTCTATAGGGTGTATGTTGCAATATTTGTTTACCTGTTCACCTGTGGAAGCACATGAAAGCTATTTCCAGGTTTTGGTTGTTATAAGAAAAGCTGCTATGAACATTAACATACATGGTTGTTTTTTTAACATAAGAATTTTTTTTATTTTTTTAAATTAAATCTTTATTATTCAGATTATTACATTTTCTCTTTTTTTCCCATCCATAGCACCCCTCCACCCAGCTCCCACCCTTCCTTCTGCCTTTACCTCCCTGACATTGATCTCATCCATAGGGGTATGATTTTTGTCCGGTCTCTCCCTGTACACTCCTCACCCCTTTCCACCTGAGAATTACCAGTCCAAACCCTTTCTGTGCTCCTGATTCTATTATATTCACCAGTTTATTCTGTTGATCAAATTTTTAATTCAATTAATTTTTAGATTCACTTGTTGATAGATATGTATTTGTTGTTCATAATTTTTTGCGTTTACCTTTTTCTTCTTCCTCTTCTAAAAGAGTACCTTTCAGCATTTCATATAATACTGGTTTGGAGTTGATGAACTCCTTTAGCTTTTTCTTCTCTGTGAAGCTCTTTATCTTCCCTTCAATTCTGAATGATAGCTTTGCTGGATAGATTATTCTTGGTTGTAGGTTCTTGCTATTCATCACGTTGAATATTTCTTGCCACTTCCATCTGGCCTGCATAGTTTCTGTTGAGAAATCAGCTGACAATCATATGGGTGCTTCCTTGTAGGTAATAAACTGTTTTTCTCTTGCTGCTTTTAATATTCTCTCTTTGTCTTTTGCTCTTGGTATTTTAATTATGATGTGTCTTGGTGTGGTCCTCTTTGGATTCCTTTTATATGGGGTTCTGTGTGCTTCCTGGACTTGTAAGTCTATTTCTTTTACCAGATGTGGGAAGTTTTCAGTCATT